>JAJTUV010001973.1:0-218086 GCA_021653895.1 Mastomys natalensis
CTTTCTGATTTGGATGTAAACATTACTGGGATTACATCTTGCAGTTTAGCTCAATTTATGTTTCATTTTTAAATTTGCTTCCAATGCTCACACCCCTATTGTCCTGAGGATTACTTTTTTCATTTTAAACATTTTAAATTTATTCAAAAAAGTATTAAATTAAACACTGACAGAATTTAGGACATTTTCTCTAGTATTCAACAAAAAAAAAATTTACTCTTTGATACAGTTTGTATGTTTTTCATCAACCAAAGGCTATTTAGAAAGATCTAGTCTCAAGGTAATTATTTAGGAAAACTGTAGGCGCCGTTGTTATGACCAGCACCTACAATGAAAGCAGCGCTTCCAGAGTGGCCAGCTCAGGAACGGTAAACTGTAGGCAGCCGTGGTTATGACCAGCACCTGCAATGTAAGCAGCTGCCACAAACAAGTCCTTTTTAGCATGCTCGGCCCGTGCCCCTTCTGAGTGGGCTATGCTAATAAGGGGTTGGCAGCTTAACCTATCCTGGGAGGGCACATCACCCGCCCGCCTAGGGCATTATAATAAGCAGCTCTTTCTGCTGCTTGGGGTCCAGGCCCTTGCATCCCTTCCGGTCCACCCTTCCATCTCCTTCCTGGTCCAGGCTTTCCCTTCCCTTCCGGTCCAGGCCCCGCAGTTCCCCATTTCCCATGTCAAGAGCCGTTCCTGGATTAAAGCCCAAATGAGAAAAGGGTCCACCGTGTCGCGTCTTACTTGCGGGCCAGCGGACGCACATATGGTGGCCCGTCCGGGAAACTGAGGACTTCACCTTCGTTGGATTCAAACTCAGCAGCTGGAACGGCGGGGACAGGGAATTTATTGCCACAGAAGGGCCCAGTGAGTAGGGTCGTCCAAGGTCCGCGGGGGAAGGGCGAGTCACAGAAAGTGCCCAGTGAGTAGGGCCGTCACAAGGTCCGCGGTAAAGCGGCGTCACAGAAGGTCCCAGTGGTTGGGCGTCCCACGGGCCGCGGTTTTTAAAACGGGTCCGGGTGCCGTGGTAGGGCCGCACAAGGTTCCGGGTTTTTAAAGCGGCGTCACAGGGGAAAGTGCCCATGAGTAGGGCCGTCACAAGGTCCGCGAAAAGCGGAGGCATAGAAAGTGCCCGGTGGTAGGGCGTCAAAGGTTCGCGGTAAAGGCGGCGTCATAAGGCCGTGGGGGGAAAGGTCCAGGTAAAGTGGCAATGAAACATGAGAGCCTTAGAAGTATCATGTTAGTGTTTGCTGTTTGTGTTGTTTGGTGGGTCTGTTTGATGTCGTAATTGTGTTTTGTCTGGGGTATGGCAAGCATCAAATCAGGAAGTGAAACCATGGGGAACTCACCACGTGCCCTTGAGAAGTCCTTAAAGAACTAATGTGTGCAAGAGGCATTAAAAAAAAGAGGGATTTGCTATGGATACCGGGGGACTTTACCTTTGGGGCCGCACACGCACTGGCCCTGCCTATGCCGGTCCATTCTAACTCCCCGGCCCTTTCCCACCTTTCTCTACCTTTTGTGTTTGTATGCTTTGCAAAAATCAAAACTCTGCGCTTTGTATTAGCCAATGTATCTGCTTGGTTGGATCCCCTTGCAGATAGTAAAGTTGACGCAGAGGTTTTTAGAAACGTGCTTGTTCAGGTAAGTTTGGATCGTCACAAGGTTCGGGGACGCCTCGAACCGGACGATGACTCCCTAACATCACCATGCAATTTAGTTTACAATGCCCCATATTCTTTGCCAAAGAACTCTACTAAATCGAGTGCTGGAAAGGCAGGAAAACACTACCTTTATGTCAGACACCTACCTCTGTACCGGTAAAGGTGGAGGTTGACCTTAATACCTGTTTAATATAAACCTAATCACTTTCTTGCGTCTCCTCTCCAGGGGGAAATGTATATTGTTCCTTTGGTAAATAACTCTTCTCAGTCTCTCAATCAGAGTCGCCTTCCTGTCTGAGTACCTAAGGAAATCGGCGAAAGAAGACGAGTAACCCATCCAGGGGGCTCCTGTTGCAGATCGCTACCCTGAATGGCACCCGCCTGGATCCCTCTACTTTTGGGGCTCACCCCTTGGGTCAAGGGTGCCCTCAATTTTCTTTAAAAGAATGAGCGGGAGTATTTATCTGGGGAGCTGTTGTTCTCCTAGGATGTGGTTTCTGCCTTTGGTTTCTGTGTCATTTGTTGCCATGACCATGCGGACATAAGGTTGTTGTTTACCAGGCGCTGACTGCCATGAAGGAAGGCACTCCCCAGGTATTTGGCTGGCCTCCCTTAGGGAGGCATAGTGGGGAGCCTTCTGGACCCGGTAATGGCCATCTAGGCATAATCCCCCAGATTCCTGACCATCTTGACCATTGCCAAAGGTGTACACTCATGAGGCTCCTACAGCATCACCTCAATGTTTCTGAAGCGGGGAGTACGAGGAGCGCCTCGACTAGAGATGTTCTCAATCCTGAGATAGATTCTCTGAAAGCATGTCCGAGTGCATAGAGGTTTTGTGCCAAATGTACCTCTCCCTGAAAAAAGGCACGAAGGCGGGTATGGCAGAAATAAAACTTTCCCATCACAAGCCTTCACTTTGCACAAGGGCCGGACCTCTTTTTCCACCGCTGACTTGCTGCGCTAGCGGCGACTCTATAGGTGTGCTTTATCGCCTCACGCCAACCACCTAATGAATGAGTTCAAGCATGCTTGGGTGTGGGATGCCTAAGGTCTGAAGGTCCAGAGGTAACCTAATTCAAATTTAATAAATAAATAAGGGGGAGATGTAGGCAGCCGTGGTTATGACAGCCCTGACAATGTAAGCAGCTGGGTTCCAGAGTGGCCAGCTCAGGAACTGGTAAACTGTAGGCAGCCGTGGTTATGACCAGCACCTGACAATGTAAGCAGCTGGCCAGCAAACAAGTCCTTTGAGCATGCGTCGCCTCGTGCCCCTTCTGAGTGGGGTTATGCTAAAAGGTGTTGGCAGCTTAACCTATCCTGGGGGACACATCACCCAGCCCGCCTAGGGCAGTTATATAAGCAGCTCCTTTCTGCTGCTTGGGGTCCAGGCCCTTGCATCTCCTTCCTGGTCCAGGCCCTTCCATCTCCTTCCTGGTCCAGGCCTTTCCCTTCCCTTCCTGGTCCAGGTCCCCCCTCCAGTTCCCCATTCCTATGTCAAGAGCCGTTCCTGGATTAAAGCCAACTGAGAAGGATCCTACCGTGTCGCGTCTTACTTGCGGGCCAAGGCGGACGCGACAGAAAACTAATACTTTTAGGACTTTAGGCTATTGAAGTTTATCTCACAAAGGTATCATTCATGAATATTACCTGCCTTTTATCTTGTGATTCAAAAGCCTCATGCAAATGTGTTTCTCTGTCTATTGTTTCAGAGACAGGTCTGACTGTACAACTACTATAGCCCTATTACTTATATCATATTCCAGGATTTTACGGGTTGTCTCCACACTTCTCATCATGAGGGTAAATATTTCCTGGAAAAGTGCCACTGAGATGTTGAAACTTTGTTCTCTGGATTTCCTATGAAGATGCATAATAAACACTGGCTTTCAAATTGTCATGACGCTTCAGCTCAGCAAACGAGCTTACTAGTCCATCATGGTGATTTAATGGGTTTCTGTGAAGTCACTTACAGAGTACTGGAAGAGTTACGTTATCAATTCACAGATTCAACATTCCTCATAGTAAGCTTCTATTTTTTATGGTTTTAAGTATGCAACAAAATAAAGGTAAACAGAACTTATTTCATCACCTAGTGTCCAACCAACAGAAGTGGCTGCAGAGTGGCATAACAGACTCCCTGAAAGTCTTATGTGGACTTGGTCCCTGATCATATCAGGCATCCTGCTGATCTTGTTACCTGCTGTCACTCAGGAAAAGAATGGCTTTATCTGGTATAGTTTGGCATGCTGAACCATTCAATGATAGCTTAGCATGTGATGGGATTACACTATGATTTGTGTGCAAGTCTCATTATACCATTTCTGAAACCAGAATGCAGACATGTTTTCAACAAGGGAATCTAGCTTCTTATGGTGACTAGCTATAGGGACAAATTGTGTGGCTTTCCCCATAGAAAGGCATATTCTCTCTGATTTTTAAAGGCACTGGGCTTTTCTGAGTAATTAAAAAAAAAAAAGTCAGTTTTTCAGCTATTTCAGATTTTGCCACACTCTTGTACAAGTTTGAGATAACAGACTACTGCTCTGAGGGCTTCTGAAAATTCTGGCCACACCCTCCGAAGGATTTAGTTTATGTACAGACATAACAAAGCGTAAGAGTCTCTTTGTGTAGCCTCTGTTAATCAGTATTCCTGGTAAAGAAGTTTAACAGAAAACTTTTTTCTCAGAACACTTTAGTGTCTACACCTTTATAACACAGGTAAATCTTATAATAGCAATTGTCATGATATCTGCTAATAACTTTCTCATATCAGGTTTAACAGTATGACTTGCAGATAACGAAGTCCCATCCTCTCTGTCTGCATCTTTGGGAGACCCAAATGAAACACCATTAACTTGCTGGGCAAGTCAAGATATTGACAAAGGATGTCTTAGTATTACCAGGAAGCAGGAAAAGCTCCCAAGCTGCAAATGTATAAGGCCTCCAGGTGGAAGCACAGAATTCCACTCATGTTCACTTTCAATGTATCTGGGGGAGATACAGGTAGAAGTCCTTCAAGAGGAGACAAATCCTTAAAAATATACAGGAAAATACAATCAAACGGTTGAATGAATTGAACAAAATGGTCCAAGACCTAAAATGAAAATAAAAACAATAAAGTAATCCCAAATGGAAAAATCCTATAGACGGAAACCCCCAAAAGAGTACAGGAACTACAGACATAAGCATCACCAACAGACTACAAGACATGGAAGAGAGAATTCTATGTGGAGAAGATACCATAGAAGGTATTTAGACATGGTCAAAGAAAATGCCAAGTATAAAAAAAATCCCTAAACCAAAAGAAAGCAGAAAATTTGGGACACAATGAAAACATCAAATTTAAGAAATAATAGGAATAGAAGAGGTTAAAGATTCCCAATTCAAAGGGGCAGAAAACATCTTCAAAAAATCACAGAAGAAAACTTCCCTGACCTAAAAACAAGAGATGGCTATAAACGTGCAAGAAGTCTCTGGAACACCAACAGATAGAACTAGAAAAGAAAATACACCTGTCAAATAATAATCAAATCACTAAATGTACAGAACAAAAAAAAGAATACTAAAAGATATAAGGGGAAAAGTCTAAGTAAAATATAAAGAAAGGTTAATCAGAATTACACCTTACTTCTCAACAGAAATTAAAAACCAGAAGAATCCTGCACAATTATTTTTCTAATTCTAAGAGACCATAGATGCCAGCCCAGACTAATATACACAGCAGAACTCTCAGTCACCATAGATGGAGAAACCAAGATATTCCATGACAAACCAAATTTAAACAATATCTTTCCATCCATTCAGTCTTACAGAGGATATTAGAAGGAACCCTCCTACAAAAGAAGTGTAACTACACTCAAGAAAACACAAGAACTTAATCGTCTTTCAACAAACCCCAAAGAAGAGAATCACATACACGGCTACCTCCTACAATAACAAAATAATAGTAACTAACAGTCATTGGTCATTAATATCTCTCAACATCAGTGGACTCAATTCCTCAGTAAAAAAAATCACAGGTTAACTGGGATTTGTAAATAGGATCTATCATTTTGTTCCATACAAGAAACACCTCAGCAACAAAGATAGACACTACCCCAGAGTACAGAACTGGGATTGGTTTTTTTTTTTTTTTTTTTTTTTTTTGTCAAGCAAATGACCCAAGATAAAATGCTGGAATAACCATTCTATATCCAATAAAATAGACTTTCAACCAAAAGTAATCAAAAGAGATAGAGAAAGACATGTCATATTCATCAAAGAAAAAAAATTCACCAAGATAAAGTCTTAATTCAATGAAATTGAAGGGTGGTGTACTTGACCCTACTAACTCCTACAATCTTTTATCTTAATCTTACATGGTTTTCCTTGAGTTCAGCCTTGTATTTGGCTATGGTCTCTACAACTGTTCCCATACGTTGCTGCCTGTGTGATGATGAATGTGCTGGTTACTGATGTATGAATATAGAGGAATATCATTAAGACTCATTTCATTGAATTACTTCATTTTTTAACTTGCCATGCTTAATTCTATCTAGGTTTCTGTTATATCCTAAGGCACAGGAGAATAGGTTACTCAGATGACATATATTTTTGGCAGAAGTCTACTACTCAAATCCTATATTCTTACTGCAGGGCTGGAAGTATGTCTCAGAAGTTAGGAGAAGATAGTGCTCTTGCAAAGAAAATGAAATCTGTTCTCAAAACCCATGCAAATATTCAAACATATGAGCCTGAGGAATAGGTTTTCATTAGAACAAACACACCTTGAAAAGAGAGAAATTTGTAGAAAACAGAGACACAGACAGAGCAACTGGCTAGCCCAACATCTGTTTTCTGCTTCCCTTGGGGGTTTTTTGTTATGACTTGTATCACTGTGGTGTGGGTTTTCGTTATACTGTTGACAGTAATACATTGCAAAGTCTTCAGGCTCCAGGCTCCTGATGGTGAGAGTGAAATCTGTACCAGATCCACTGCCACTGAACCTTGATGGAATTCCAGATTGCAAAGTGGATCCAGAGTAGATAAGAAGCTTAAAACCTTTCTCAGGTTTCTGTTGATACCAGGCTAAATATTTGTTAATGCTCTTACTTGCCCTGCAAGTAATGGAAACACTTTCTCCAGGAGAGGCAGCAAGATAAGTTGGAGACTGTGTTATCTGGACATCACACTGGGCACCTGGAATTGTACAATTAAAATGAATGCCAAGGGTTAATATTATTGTACCCTACTTACCCTGAAAAATCAGGTGTTAGTAAACAACCTCTGCTGGGTAAATTCTAAATACTATCCTTTTTTACCTGATATCCAGAGCAGAAGGAGCCCCAGAACCTGAACCTGGACCGTCATATCTAAACTGTGTCCTCACAGAGACTTATCTCTGTACTGAATATGATCAGTCTATTAAATAGTCTTCAGAGTGATACACTGTATTTGCACATGCAAATCAGCAGGGTATGGGCAGAGATATGCATAGCTACAGGGCTACTTCAGCCAAGTCACCCAGACTGGCAGCCTTTCCTAAGTAGGAAAGCTCTATCTGAAGACAACTCATTCCTTTCTGGCATCAAAAATATATTCGGTGCAATCTTGATGAATTCATGTAGCTTTGACTCCTCTCCTCTTTGATACATAATATTTTGCTACAAATAAAATGGAAATTCAGTAGCCATAATTTCTCTGGGCCACCTTTCCTTGCCCTTGCATAAATAATGGCATTTTATTCTACATTCCATCATAAATTATACTTAATTATAGATTCACATACTGGGTACTAATTTTCTAAACATGAACATACATTGAAGAAACTATACATGAAAAAAAGAAAGTGGTAATGAAATGTTCAGGCCATTCAAATGCTAAACTTTATGTATGTCTTTAATTTTAAAATTTCACTAATTCTTTGACAGTTTCATATGCTACATTTCTCTAATAAACTCTAATTATCTGTTTCCCAAATCTTCCACCCCCATAGTCAACCAAACACTCCCTGGAATGCTTTTCCATTCACCTTCCTTTCTAAGAATCAAGATGTTTTGTTAGGCTTTGTGACCTACTCTGTGTAACTGGTGCTGTCTGTTGGACCATTAGATTGAAACTGTACTTTGAATCCTGTTAGGGCTGCCAATTGGTTCACAGCTGAAAGAATCAATTCCACTTCTCCTTAAATCTACCAATAATAAGTAGTTCATCAGTGAATAGTTAAATACAATTTTGTGAAGTCATTTTGAATTTGATAAAACTGAAATTTCCACACATATAGAAATATGGACTAACACAAGGAATTATAAAGACTTAGCTACTGAGACAATTGGTGTTATCTATCAAATGTTATATAGTAATATAATTTCAAAACATGGGAAAAGCAACAGCAGCTATAATTTTTGACTTTCAGATTATAAAGATTTGGTTGAAAATTTTTCATTATAAAAATATATAGGCTTTGATATTTTGATATAGCAACAGATAGACAAATGTCATATAATCAAATACATGTACACAAAAATGATTCATCAAAAAAGTTGTCCCTAAGTCATACATCATTCTCTAAATGGCCAATCTAATTATTACATGTTGTCCTCATTCTTATCTTAGGATATAAAATTATGTTTCATGCATTATCCTTTTGATGTTACAGCCTACATTTTATTAGGAAAAAAACCTCTGAGGTAGAACTATGAAGCTCATTTCATTAACCTAAATCATCTTCCTTTTTATAACTAATGTTTCCCTAAACTCAGAACCTAGGACTGGATGAGCATAGACTATGTCAACATGGTGAAAAGTAGAATTGTTTTTTTTGTTGGTTTTTTTTTGGGGTGGGGGGTTTCAAGACAGGGCTTCTCTGTATAGCCCTGGCTGTCCTGGAACTCACTCTGTAGACCAGGCTGGCCTCGAACTCAGAAATCTGCCTGCCTCTGCCTCACAAGTGGTGGGATTAAAGGCGTGTGCCACCACCGTCCGGCCGAAAAGTAGAATTGTTAACAAGAGAAAATAATATAATAACAAATCACCATGTGATCTACTTACGGTCTACAAATAGTAGGAAAACAAATTACGGTGCCCTTAATTTGTAATGGAAAAAGCATACAATTATAAATTCTTCCCATGAAGTAGAGACTCAGTTTTCTTCAAAGAACATTACTCTTCATGGTTCTAGCTGCAAGGTACTTTGAGCCAACATCTTAGTTTTATGAAGTTAGAATCTCTCAAAGAAGAGCAGCTTGTTAGCAACTGCATTTGTTTGAGGGAGAAAATAATCACATTTTTTAAAAATTATAGCAGACAAATTATGTTCAGAGTGAAGAAAGATCTCTCCGATTGTAGTTAGCCAAATTTTGACTATTAAAATTTAAATACATGGAGAGAGATGGTGTAAATATGTAAATTATAACACAGAAAATCAAGCAATCATTCACAATAATAGCAGTGAGACTAACTAAACACACTATTGGTAATATACACAAAAGATCACAAATATTCCAAAAATTCTTGAAAGCAAACAAAATGTCTGACTTACTATCTGTAATATTGAGGCAATTTTCTAACATGTTATTGAAGTCAATGCTAGCTAGAATCCAGACCAACATATTTAAAATTAAAATAAAACCCATATCAGAAAAGGATCTATTTCTATGATGAAAATCTTTAAACAAAATAAAATAACATGATCACAAATAAGGAGACGAAATTAAAGAAATAAATTCTTGGTCAAGCATTGTATCCTTAGTCCCAAAACAAATGCAAAACAGTTAGATCTCACTGAGTTCAAGACCAACCTTGTCTGAAGAGGGTGTTTCTGATGCCTTGATCAGAAATCTGTGTGTAAATGGTAACGGTCCAGGGTGTCAATTGGTGTTTGATCAATCAATAAAGATTCCAATGGCCAATGCCTGGGCTGAAGAGGTGGGACTTCTACAGGTAGGGGAAAGGCACGGAGAGAGGGAAGAAGTTTGCCATACCTCCTAGGCAGAGAGAATCACCAGCCATGTGAGAACTTGGGTATAGTGGCCATTGGCCTATTCCCCTGTGGAAGATTAGAAACACAACTAAGTTGAGGACAGATTTAAGAGTTTTGAGTAAGGAATAGAGGAACGCACATGCTAGCTGATGGAAGTTTTGAAGAGCCCAGTCACTGAGCAATCAGGAAGGTTTAAATTGAGCTGTGTGTGGGTTTCTTTTTTCCGTGGATCTAAGGTAATCTGGGTGGAGGTTGGGAGCATGATTCTCGAGATCTTGCAGCTGAGTAGTTGAAAAGTTACACAGTACTTTTCTACATAAAAAATGTTTCAGTCCAACTATGGCTATATAGTGAAGATCTATCTCAAAACAATACAACAAAGAAACAAAGACAGAGGAGGAGGAGGAAGAAAAAGAAGGAACAAAGAAGGAAAGAAATACAAGAAAAAAAATAAAAGAAAGTCCTTCAGTAACATAGAAAATAGCGAGGAAATATTACAGAGACAAACCAATTTATATGCAGTTCAAGTTAGAGAAAATTCAAGCAATTATGAAAGAGGTTAGAACAACAGGTAAGTCGTAGATGAATGATTGCGAGGGGGCTGAGGGAACATCAGGAAAGTCAGATACATTCTGAACTTCACCAGTAATATGAACACACATGAAAATGGACAGAATCACACACTTATGGGTTTTGCATTTTGCTATTTCTTCTATGTAATTATTTAAAAGATGGCAAAAGTGTAGATAATTGATTCAATAGCTGAACAAAGAAATGTTTACTGAATAGTTATGGAAACTCAAGATTCATAAGGTTCATAGGTGAGATCTAAATAATTAAAGCACTGGTAGAAAAAAATATAGTGAGAAAATTATAAATGCCAATTACTTTTCCTGTTTAGAGAGCATAGATTTTCACCTTCATTGGTTTTCTTCTTTAAACATAGGAATCATTTCATGGTCTGTTGCTCCAAGTCAGAAAAAATTTACTACTTATAGCTGCACTCCACTCAGGATTTGCATATTTTTTCCTAGAGTTAGCATTCCTCTAAAAGTCTGAGATTAAAGCTCAACTCTAATGTGGCATGAATGACATGGATTTCCTTGTTCAACTTCACAAACAAGATGTCCTTCACAGCTCACATAGCTGTTAATGCTCTAGATCTTAAGCAAGGGCATTAATGAGGAAGAAGGTGGTGCAGGATATTGAGCTTCGGAATTCTCCTCCTACCAGTGATAGTTTAGTCTGCATGTAAGATATGCATTGTGGTCCTTTAGAATAATAATTATTTAGATTTGTAGAACTGAGATGATAAAAAGCAAGCAAGAGGCTGTGCTCTGGCAAGACTCACTGATAAAAATATAAGGAATTATAAAAGTCTTATTTCAGTATGCAAGATACTGAAGTCAGCATATGTTGGAATTTTATAAAGTTCTTAATGTATTACATTATCTATATTAACTTTTGAATTGAGATATTTTGTACCATGAATTAAAATCACTTTTTCCTGGACCTAGGAATTACCTTCCTCTGACAAGACAATATGGTCTTCTGATCTCTTTCCAGAACACATATGTTAGTAAAGCAGGCATCTCCGTATCTCATAAGCTGGCCATGCCTTACATTCTAGCCCATGAAGGGCTCAACTCATATAGTACTATATATGATGATAATGGTGGAATTATACTTGCAATTTTTTCAGTACTATATAGGGACTTCTGTCCTTACAGTTAATAGTTGGTCTGTCACAGCAGATGAAATGGCCTCCATAGCAATGGTTCTCTGTTTCTACTATCTCTCATCCCATGTTTGATTGTAGTTAAACCATGTGGCAAGTTTCTTCAGGACGATGCTTATGAAAAACTAACATGCTTTGCCCAAGTCATCCCCAGACATGATACCTTACTTCCAGATGCAGAGCCTGAGCCTTCCTATCACTGTAGTGTAGCTTTGCTTCTGTTCATTGGACCCTGGAAGTCCCTCTGGAGTATCCAGATACCATTGTTATACTGTACAGAGATGAGCTCAGATGTTCTATGGAATAAAGCTAAAACCAGCAAACAGACAACCTGCTTATAGCTTTTTCTAAGAACAGGGTAGGAAACAACCTTCTGGAAAGACAATTCTGTGCCCTGTCACACTCCACCTCTTGGCTAGAATATTCACCTGATCTTTTATAAACAGAAACCCTATTTAAAAGGAATTTGGTTTAATTTAGAAAACTGATATCCAAATAATGAGCATTTAATGGAATATAAAGTAATATGTTTTATAACTTAAATGTCCTCTGAAGTTCGTATTTTGTAAATATAGTCCCCCACTTCTGATACTGATTGGGTAGTTTCTGAAATTAATTTGGTAGCTTCTAGAAATTTTGTGGGGTGACTTCAAACTGTTGAATGCAATTCACAGGAGGAAGACACTTACCTTCCTATTTATCTGTGGACATTTTGCCTTGTTTTTTGCCTCTAAGCCTGCCATGATATTAACTGATATTCATCTATCATGATGATTTAAATCCATTTGAAAATACATCTTTTCATGTTAATTAACAGGGATATATATCTGGGAAGTGTTAGTCCAGATGTGCAGGTAATGGTAGGAAGTTGACAATATATATAGCATTATCAGCAAGACATACTTCTCATAAATTCATATACTGAAAAGTAGGAATGACATTAATTTTTCAGAAATCCTAATCACGTTCCATTGCCCTTTTGTGAAGATTCATTGCTGCTCAAAATTTTCCAGAAAACAAAATCCTAATTTTAATTTCTAACAAGAAACCTGTCATGGACATGCTGTTTGCAAAGGCTGCACTAATTTTTATAAATAATCAATTTTATATAGTTTCCTTTGGATTTTTTAGATTATACTTTCATTACAAGACATCTTTCTGCCATTTCCTCCTTCAAAACCCTCCTACAAATTCTACTTTGTTGCTGACTACTTCTGAACTTTATAAAAAAGAATATGACTTTTTACTTTAGAACCTTTCCTTTCTCAGTTATCTCCAAAATAACACACTAATATTAATATCACAATATAATAGCTTAATAATTTTAAAGGGTCAAAAATCCTTAGAAACTCAAATACATTAAAATTCTAGTTCCTTTAAAATATCCGGTCTTTTTTAAAAAAAAAAACTCATTTAAAAATTCAGTTATCAAGATGGGATCCTGAACAAACAAAATTAACTAAAGTACTTTCTCACTTCAAGAAGGAAGAACCTGGGCACAGTCATAATCTGACCAAAGAAAGAAAGAAACAAACAAACAAAAAAAACCTCCAAGAATATAAATAACACAGTAACCAATGCCTGGGACTCCCTCATGATTTTCTGGGCTTCTCCAAAGGGGTTGAATCACTTCTCTGTATCTGCTCTATTAGCACATACACTTTGTCTCCAAAGCTTGGGCAGACTCCACTGCACCACTGTTGTTCCTGGTCACCATCCCATGGTACTTCGAAAATGATGGGGGCTTCTTCTGTAACTGGTCTACACTTTCACTAATAGTCTCTTAGAATTTCTTCATAAAGCCAAGTCCAGCATCACAAGTTCAACCCAAGCCTCAATTTCTCTGCATTACAACGAAATCCTGCACCTTCAACTGCCACTGGTATGTACCTTCACTCATATATTCTCCTGGTCTCACACAGTTTCCAGCCTCAGCTGCTGAACTCCATAACTCCTTTATGGATTTAATACCAATACCTGAGAGACTCTTACACTACCAAGTTCATCTGCAAGTACATGACCAAGTACAATCTTGGCCAAGTTTGGAACCAGCTTCTGTGTACTGACTCTCAGAAAACACATTCCAGAAGATTTCACTTCAACAACGTGAATTTCATCTTAATTACTTCTAATACTATTTTTATCTCAGCTCCAGTGACCAGCATTGAATGCTCCAGCAAAGCAAAGGTTTTACTTTAGTAGTTATGGTATTTTGTTAATCACAGTTGATTCTTCAGATCTAGCTAACTAGAAGTACAGATTCAACTGCCCCCCTCACCATGATAGTGTCTTGGCTTCCTTCTGAAACTTCTCAAGCTAGGTTTCCATCCTCTGAACTGCTGTCAATGTTCTTATCTTTCAAGCTTCTACAAAAAAAAAAAAAAAAAAAAAAAAAAAAAAAAAAAAAAAAAACACTGAACACTCAACACTCAATGACTTTTCTAGGCCAAAATTCAAAAGTCTGTCCACTATCCTTATAAAAACTATATGGTCAGTTATGTCATAGCAGTATCTCATTCCTATAGCAATTTCTGTTAGTCATGGTTATTATTATTGTGATAAAACACTATGACCAAAACAACTTGCTTGGGAAAGGCTTTATTTCTCTTATGCTTCCACATCACTGTTCATCATAGAAGAAAATCAGGACCGGACTCAAAAAAGAAAGTAACCACAAAACAGGAGCTGATATGGTGATAACTCAAGAGCCATTCATTTCGTTCAGTACTGCATTGGTTGTCAGAGATCTTTTCTGCTCATAAATGAGTTGTATACCTTTTTTTATTTTGGTGAAGAATCATATGGGAATTTTGTTGGTAATTGCATTTAGTCTATAAATTAATTTTGATAGTATATTTTTACAATATTACATGAGTGGAATAGTAATATCTCCAATATTGTATTTAAGTTCTTTATTTAATGCTTTAATGTTTTCATATTGAGTTAGTAGTTTTAATGAAAATGACTTGCACGGGGTCAGGTACATAAGCACTTAGTGTTCAGTTGGTACTGCTGTGTAGGTAAGTATGACCTTGCAAGAGAAAATATATCACTGGGACTGGGTTTATTCTCAGTTTGTGTCATAGATTTTCTCTGCCTGACACCTTATCCTTGCTCTGTCATCATGAATTCTAACCCATTGGAACCATAAACCTCAATAAATACTTTCTTCTATAAGTTGTCATGGTTCTGGTTTATGGTAGCAATAAGAAAGTATATATGCATAACTCATTCTTTATTTGGTCATGATTTTCCAAGATAAATTAATTTTAAGATTTTAAATTTAATATTTTGTATGTATGAGGGTTTTGCCTGCATAAATGCATAAGGAACATGTATGTACCGAGTACACTAATAGATTGGAAGGTGTTGATTTCTTTGGAAGTGTAGTTATGAGTAGTTGTGTACCACCATGTTAATGAATATGAAAAACAACATGTCCTCACTCTTGAGACACCTCTCTATGCCCTCAAAATAAAGTCTGAGGCTAATGTGGATAGATTTGTTTATTTGGCTTATTTTTAAATCTACTTGTTACTGTAAAGGAAGTCTGAAACTTTTGTTAACTTTGTTTTATGACTTTTCTGCAAGTTTTTGTCAGAATTACGATTTTCCAGCTTGATTCTTTAGAATCTCTTTGGTATAGAAACACATCATCTGCTAATAATATTTGGTTCATCTCTTTCCTCTATATGTTACATCTGTTTATCTCTGTTGTCTCATTGATGAACAAAATATTCTAGAATTCAGGGAAATAATTTGCATCTCAATAATCTATCTGTGATACAGATGCTGCTGTGTCTAGAAACATAATGAGAAATTTCTATTTTCTCTGTCAAGTGTGAAAGCAGGTAAAAAGGAACAGTATCCACTGACTCATGCAGACAGATGCTTGAATAGAAGTGAGTACTGCAAAATCCCTACTATGGTGTTTCAATGGGGCATCTGCACCTCCACCTTGAACTTGATGAAGCTATGTCTTCAGATGTAACTTCTGTAGTTCATATTTTCATTGGCAGGTGAATTGTGCCTTATAGAAAAACTACAGACTATTTACTATTACTACTTCACATCTCTGTGTTATCTCTTAGTTCCAGTAACAGTGCCTGTGGTGTAGTCTAGTTTCTTAGCATATAAGGCTCTGTTTGACTTATCTGTAATTGAATTATTTATAGTGTCTTCTGTTTTGGTACATGAATCTCAAACAATGATACTACCAAAGTATTTCAGGTACAGTCATGTCTGCACTGATTCCTAAAGGAGGTATAATTACATCTGTGCTATTGATGGTGAGCATGTTTAGGTAGCCAGTACTTTCATTTGTACTTCTACCAAATCTTTGAGATACCTTTGAGGCCTGGCTGTATCTAACAAATGCTCTTAGCAGATGAGACACAAAACAAAACAAAACAAAAACAAAACAGATGGTGTAAACTTCACATTTTTGTTCCCCTGAAGGTTTTTGTTATGACATGTGTTACTGTAGGAGGAGTCTCATTGTAGTGTAGACAGTAATATGTTGTATTATCTTCAGACTCCACATTGCTGATAATAAGAGAATAATATGCTCCAGAGCCACTGCCACTGAACCTTGCTGGAGTCCCAATCATCAAATTGGATGTATAATAGATGAGCTGCCTCGGAGCCATCCCTGGTTTCTGTTGAAACCAAGCTAAATTATTGTAAACATTCTTACTGGCCCTGCAATTAATAGATACTCTGTCTCCTAGTGATGCAGACAGAGATGATAGAGGCTGTGTCATTTGACTGTCACATCTCACACCTGACAACAGAAATATACAACAAAAATATTATGTATATTACAAGAAAAACACACTAGGCAGCAATGACAACTGTCCTCTAAGTAAATCACCAAGATCATTCTTTCCTACTCGTGATATAGAGCAGTAGCAGCCCAGTAACTGAGCAGAAGCCTTCATGATCATGTTGTACTCTGATTACAACTGACTCCTGCCAAGGACATGGTCAGCCTATAAAGACTTCTTCATGAGAGTGGGCTGTGCTCTGGACACATGCAAATCTCAAGGGACTGAGCAGGGTTGAGTACATATACAGGGGTGATACAACTCAATAACTTAGGGAAGTGCCAAGGTTTGCAGGTGTCTCCACTAAAATGAGCGATGTGTCAATTTTTCTACAAAGAACATGTTATTATTTGGCTTCTATACTGACCAAGTCCTTGTTGTGTTCTGTAAAGAGCATCTTATTTTCATTAATTTGAGGTTCAGTACTTGCCTGTTTTCTAATGTTTCACTGAGAATAGACACTGTTGAGAATATAATAAACTTCTAAGTCTTCCTTCATTATTACCTGTTGAAACAGTTGATCATTCTCCCTCTTCCTCTTTGCTTCATCTCTCTGATATGTTTAATGTGAAATATGAGCAGTTATTACAACCAAAGCCACAAAAAGGAAAAAGACCTGTGGTTTCAAAAGAATAACCATATTCATTTTCATCACATTTTTATGCAGCTAAGCAAATTGTCTTTCTCCGCCTATGATTGTTCAATCTCTGCTTCTATAGTGGGTAAACAAAATAACAGAATTCTACCCATCTCACCACTGTCTATATTTATTCATGTGTAGACCTGTTCCCTAAACTTGGATAATCTTCTATTATTGAATATCTTCCACATCTAAGGGCAGTTAATTATCTATGTCTGTCATTAGGATATAGAACAGAGAACATAACAAGAAAGTGCATCTTGTGATGAAGAGTGATGGAAAAATGATAGTATTGACATGGATAAGAGTCACTTGTATAGCAATCCTTACCAAAGAAACATCTATACATGAGCAGAAATATGTTGGTGGCCAGAAGGAATATATGATGTTACATCTATAATTATATATTGTTGAATATGTTTGCAGGCAAGATAAATATAGGAGATGGATCATTGGATCATGGAGGGATTGATGGAACAAAAAACTGATGCATCAAAATAAGAGCTGTGAGTTTCACTGCTAGAAAGAAGGTTCTCTAGTTTAAAGTAGAATACTTAAATAAAGTAGTGGTTTGTGAGTAGAGTTGAAAATATGAAGTTAAACTCATGTCCATTGGAATATATATATATATATAGATAAATATATATTTTTCTGTGTGAAATTCTTCACATAACAATGGCAACCAGTGTTTTAAATTAAACCTTGTTTAAAAGATATTTAATTTATCTTTAATTGTTTATTTTTGATTCTCCTATAAAGTACATATAAATTAACCTAACCCCACCTTCAAACCAGCTTAAAATTATCATAAATTACAAACACTGTGAAGCCATTGCATTTCTGTCTCCATTCTGTGCATTTCTATTAGGTAAGGACTTTTTCATTTTTGATAATTGGTGCTTCCTCAGACCTTAGTACTGTGACTATTTAAAAATAGCTGTACAATGAATATGTATTTTTATCATTAACAAATAATTTAATACCTAGATTTATTTAGTGACTTTATATGCCTTGTGAGTTTTCATCTGAAAGTAGGAATCTGACATTTTTAAGAGATTAAAAAAAAAGAGATAAAAATCAATAATAATAAAATTGGAGATGTTTCCTCATGAAACAAGAAAATATAATACATTAGTGGGTTTGCAATGATGCCTAAGGCTTCATGCTCCATTTTGTCCATGATGTACTGTTGTAATGGAGTTATACAGGCTTTTGTTTAAGGCTTTTTTTGTGTGGAGGATACTCGGAGCAACAATAAATATCTATAAAATATTTACATTATAATGGTGAAATTTGCCTTCGAAAAACCGTTCAGATTTATTGAGTGGATTTCCTTTCTAAATGAATATAAACATTTATTTCAAATGAGAACAACAGCCCAAGAACAGTAATACAAACTTATATTTTAAGTTCATTTTTATATTTATTTATGTATGTGTGTGTATGCCATGTGTTATGCCAGTGCCTATTGAGGACAATATAAAATGTAGAGTCTTCTTGGACTAAAGAGATTACATTTATTTGTGGGCTCTCTAGTTCCAGTAAGTCAATCTAGACAAGTACGTGGGTTTTTTTTTTTTCTAGTTATTTACATAATGAGTTAATGAGATACAGATCTAAAATTTGCATAAATGTCTCAAATTATTCCTACCAGGGTTATATTCTATGTAATTGCAAACCCACAAGAAAACCCACATGCAAACTTTGACTTAGATCATCACCAAGTATTGAAACAACAGAAGTGGAAAAAGATTCAGATAACATGAGCCACAGACAAAAGCATACCTGTGGTAAGTTTTACATTTGTTTTAGCTAAACCATTTCTCTTTTCAGGGACTCATCTGTATTTTTAACATGCTACCACACTGTGTAAAAGGTGGCTTTTGTTTTCTGTAATCTGTCACATATATTTTACATGTTGGCTTGGAATTAGGTGAGGGCTCTTTGGGCAGGATTTGGAAGACAAATGTTACTACAGGACACCCAAAGCCAGGAGAGATATTTCCTGTATATTATGGTTTATTAATATGTCATGATACCTGTTTTGACAAGAACCTATGGCTCAGTTTTTCTATCCTAAGTAAAGATAGCTAAGGTAATGTGAAACTTGATTAGACTCTTGCACAATTTCATATCTGGAAAATCATGAAGATGCTATTTAACACATGATTAAACACACACACATATATTATACATACATACACACACACACACACACACACACACCCCATATATGTACATGTATATAAATATAAATATAAATATAAAAGGAAGCATTTTTAAGGGAAGAATCTGTTTTCCTTGGATGAAGAGTCTGTTATCACAGTAATAATAAGATAGAATCTTCTGGAATTCCTAGGCAAGTTTTATGAGAAAACGTCAGCAGGAGTCATTTATCCCACTTCTGTTCTCCTCTGAAGTGAAGAGGAACAGAGAGCACAGAGCTGAGATGAAGTTCTCTTGCTTGGAGAGGTCAAACCACTCCAGGCAACCTGTTGGCCCTTTTGGGAGCCAACAATAATAACTGTGAGAAATGTTTGTATTATACTACATTATTTTACTTCCTTCAAAATCTGACATCTTCCCCTTTCCTTGTCAAGATAGATATTTTTCCTATTTATTCGGTAAAGAGAATAAATTAAGTGGGACATTATTTACACAGTAGAATCTGTGTAATCATAAAACTTAAATTGACTCAGCAATTCAAACACTGTAAGTGTTGGGCACAAATATGCATTTCACTTAAAGTAGGTTCATATATGTATGTGTGTTCAAGAAAAAGGAATTTTCCAGCAATTGCAATAAGATTCATCCTTTGGTGTACCTGACTGTATTAACATGAAGATGGAAACATTGTTTATGACAGATATCTGGATAGGGCAGTTATTTAGATCTTGGTAGTTTGATTGGTATTGTCAGCATTTTACTTGTTTACTTGTATATTTATTTCCTATTAGTCAGGTTCATATTCCTCATATCTACAGCATTAAATAACAAAGCAACCAAAAGGTCTATCCCAGAATTCTAAAATGGTTCTGAACAGCTTAGAAGGGAGTATCTGTCTCTTCTTACAGGAAAAATGCTGCTTCTATGCTAATCCATCCTAGATCATCCAAAACAAGATAAAGAAGCTTCAGGAAGACCTAGAAAGGAGGCAAAAAGAGTTCCAAGGCAACCTGTTGTGGGCTGGATTTCATGGCCTATATATATATATCAGTATTTAACGTGTAGGGAATCTCTTGTGCCCCTTGTTCTTATTTTAAGGTTGGAGTTTCATTGTCTCTTCTGAAAAAAGTTTTAATACTGTATATATTAATAATTATTCAAGTTTTCCCAGGCATATGTACTTCAGATGTTCAAAATCACAGGTTTCATTAAGACCTAGCAAACTGAACAGTAGAGTGACAATTATTTACAGGCTTTGGAAATGACAGAGGGCTCTGATATTTAACACAAGGTAATAAAGGTCCTACTCTAATAAAGGATTATTATTGTTATTTTCTAGAGGTAGTTTCCAAATGATATTGCAATGAGAGATTAATCTAAAAGATCCTGACTCTTCCTCAGGTGAATATAGAGATTTAACTTGGAGGCAAAAAAGGCACATTTTGCAAGATAGATTTTCTAGAGGAGGAAACTATTGAAAGAAGCCCAGCCAACATCTGATTGGGTCATCTGGAACATTGGTTAAACATTATTTTGAATATCTTATATACATGTACATATTTAGACACATGTGTATGAAGATAACTGATTCCAGACAGAAAGAAATTTTGAGAAAGAAGTCACCTTTCTTTCAAGACAAATATAAGAAATTTATTCCCCATTCTCTTCAGTTAAAGCAAAAAGAAACCACGGAAATGCAGAGCAATTAAGAACCACAGTGTAGAAATGGGAGACTTAACACTACCCAAATTATTGAAGAAACATCCCAAAGTAATGAGCACTAACTTATAGTGACTGTAATTCTGTCACACCTCACAGGACTAGACAAATTGAACAAGAACACTCTATTGCACTTGTCGTCTTTGGGGACTCTATCTCTCACAGATTTGGTAATTTCTGGGGCATCATAGAGAATCCACTGAGCTTATATATTATGAACTATGGAAAATAACAAAGAAGTAAGTTGTAAAGACACTATATGCATGTAAAAATGAGTAGGGATGCTATTATATGTGATTTTCTTTTAAAGACCTGACTTTGTTGTTATAGAAGGAACTGGAACAAGCCTTGATAATCCTATGAAAGCACTGTGTTACCAAGCTACATTTATAGAAGCTATTGCTTTCTGGGATTTGAGTTAGTATGGTATGTATAGAATGACAGTTTTTTTTTAATTGAAGCATCTTTTCCCTATATCTTAATAAGAGTGAGAAAATCAAACTAATAATACTTTTAATTCATTTTTTACAAATAAGAACAAGTAAATATAATTACTACTGCATTTTTAATCAAAGTAAATTGTGTATTGTTACTGGAAAACTCATAACCAAAAATTTAACTGTGAAGATAAAAGGTATAGAGCCTTTTATTGGGAACATATACTCATGATATTCATGAAAAAACACAACTATTGGTCTTGAATGCAAACATTATTTCAGTGAAATTGGCCTTTATCTTAGACAAAGAATAGTAAAAGGTGAATAGGAAAATGTTTTCAAGTTTTTGATAAACTTTGTTTCAGTGACAAATTCTTATGCAGGAATTCTAAACAGAAAAGGTTCATTTGTTCTAAAACTACACAAAACTCTCAATACTTGGTACAATGGAACACTCAGGCAGGCCTGGGTTCACACTCCTCTGAAACAAATTCAGAAATCCCAAGCAAGGCTCAAATCACAGAGCCAACTATCATTACACTGTGCCCTCTCACAGCGGGAGGCTGATGACTGATTGCTTCACTGCTCTGTATGAGCTACTCTAATACCACAGGGTGATTATTCTAGACTGAATGTCCAAGCTTTTATGACCTTTGTTTTTTTTTTTGTTTTGTTTTTTGTTTTTTTTTTTGTTTTGTTTTTTTTGTTTTTTTTGGTTTTTTGTTTTTTCGAGACAGGTTTCTCTGTGTAGCCCTGGCTGTCCTGGAACTCACTCTGTAGACCAGGCTGGCCTCGAACTCAGAAATCCGCCTGTCTCTGCCTCCCAAGTGCTGGATTAAAGGCGTGCGCCACCACTGCCCGGCTTTGATCCTTTTACATAGCACCTGAATGACAGCCTGTGGCATCACCTCCTTTGGATGAAATATTGTCAGATTCCATGTAAGGTAAGAAGTAATTATTCCACTTATTGTAAAAGCTATTGTTGCCTTGTATTTTGACACACAGTGTTAAGTATAATGTGTGTATCTGAATAAGACTAATTTTAATTCTGTGATCAAAGTACACGATTTAGTCATCCCTAACTATTTTTTTTGTTAACTCTATTTCTTTTTTTTATTTAAATCACATCATAATTTACTTATTTACACAGGGGTTATAAACACAAAAAGGCAGGATGTGGGGAAGGGAATGGCATCGGAGCATAGGTGTTCAGGGGGAGTACAGACACCTTTCAGAACAGGGTATCAGCTGCATCCCTAACTATTATGAAATAGTTGATCAACTATCCTGAAATAAATTAATGAATAGCATACCATCTACATAGAGCTGAGAAACTATTTAATAGTATAGGGATATCTACATAAAATAAGAGCTACATGGAGAAGAAGGAGAAGAAGAACAAGAGGAGGAGGAAGAAAAGAGGAGGAGGAGGAGAAACCAAAACAAGAATTTTCTCATACTGTGACAATGTTTTGGAAGAACTGTGAATAGGCAATCATATACATGTCACACACATAAACTCTACTTCTGGATTATAAGAAGTATGAAACCATTGATAAGACAGTGTCCAAACACAGCTGTAAAAGTGTGGAAAATGTGTGAACACCTGTGAAAACGTTATGTCCAAAATAACAAATATCTGCTGTCTGCAGTGAGGTTACAACTTCATGACATGCTGTAGATCAGAAATATGCAAAGAGGGAACTATTTTGATAATTTACTTTTTAAAACTTTACTATTCCTATAACAAATATTAAAACTTTACATTGGGGTTAAAATATAATATGCATTAACTATAAATTTATACATTTCTCTAAACTCTGTCACTGAGAGCTATGTTTCTTCACTGTATGAGGTTGATGATACTATAAAATGAAGATTTAGGGATCATACTAGATTTAAGAATGTGGATGACTACAATAAGGAGATTCCACAATGTCTATAAAGAATGTCCTTAACTTCTATAGAAAATGGGTTTGATTATGATTCTCTAGAAATAATAATAACTAGAGACAATCAGGGAACCTATCACAAGGCTATTTTTAATAAGAGAAGAGCTAGCAATGTAGTCACAGGCTTCAGACCCTTATAACTTTGGGTAGCTATGACAGAATTAATGGCAAAAAGCAATAGTAAATGAAGGAAGCAGATTATTTAATTATATATGAAAATTCAGGAAAGACACATTCATCCCTTCCTTAGAATCTATTCTGCATATGACTTTCTTTTACACTTCAACTTCATGATTAGTATGTGAAATAAGGATATGTACTATAAAGATTAATCATCTCTAACCTCAGTAATATAACCTGTGCCAAATGGAAGGAGTTTGTAGACATCGTTAAAATTTCTGGGATTGTAGATGTGGAAGCAATGGAATACTTAGTGAATCTAGAGAGATTAAAAGGAGATCCTGCTGATAAAGTTTAGATGTCTATCATTGATGCCAACATGCAAGCCCATTTTCTATCAGGAAATCTCTGTCTCTGGTAAGAATGAGGAATGTTAGAGACACGGGCCTTTATTGAGGAATTGGGATGAACTTCTGCAGTTGTGGCTTTCTCCCCCAAACCCCTGCTGATCTGCATGTAACCAGAGGATAAGCTACTTCTGTGAGTACTTTTTGAAATCATATCTTGTGAGAGTCAATTCTATTACAGACACAGCATGCACAACATAGTTCTCATTCAATGTCTCCTGGCCTTTTATGTTCGGCTCCAGGCAAGAAGTGTAGACTCTATTTTTTCAAATCATAGGGATAAAATCATGCAGCTGATTATCCTTGGAAAATCCTGTCATAATACTATTAATTATGTGGCAATTTGTTTCTAATTTCTCAATCTCAGGACTGGTTGTGACATCCAGATGACCCAGTCTCCATCCCTCCTGTCTTTTGATAAGACAAAGTCACAGTGACTTATAGATCAAGTGAAGACATTAACAAGTAATTACACTGGCACCAGCCGAAACCAGGGAAAGCTTCTTAGCTCTTGTTATATGAAGCATCCACTTTGCAATCAACAGATCCATCTAGGTTCAGTGACAGTGGGTCTGATACACATTATCTACTCACCAAGAGGAGCTTAGACCCTGAAGATATTACAACTTTAAACTGTCAACAAGGATGTGTACTTCCAACAGTGGTACAGGAAAAAAAAAAAAAAAGAAAAACTTTCTCAAGAAAAATGTGAGGCTAAGCTGCCTCAGCTGATCTTATCTCCACATGCTAACAGTGCTTCTAACACACAGGATTTGAAGCACACAGGATGATGACTCCAGGTTGGTGTGTGTGTGTGTGTGTGTGTGTGTGTGTGTGTGTGTGTGTGTGTGTTGAAATCTCTTTTGTATAAATACTAGCTATGGCTATAACTCTACTACTCAAAAATTTTTTTAGGTGGCTCAACAGAAATATTACAATGTTTTAAATACAAGGTAGAGAAGCAGTGTTTGTTTCCAAGCACATGCAAGACTGCTAGGTACTGTCTGTAATTCCAATCCCAGGATACCTGAGCCTCTCTTCTGGCCTCTGAAAGCATTGATCTCATTGGTATACAAATATAAATGCTGTCAAAACACAAATTACACACAAATTGTTATGGGGAACAGATTTTTTTTTATTTCAGAATGTAGAGTCCATTTTACTGAAAGGGCAATTTATATCCTGGCAAAGAGACACTACTTATCAGCTGGATACCCTAGGCAGAACAATTGGGGCCGCCTGGGCTCTCACTTCTGCTTCTCTGGATGGTTTATGTCATGGTTTGAATCTCTGTGGAAATAACGAGTAACCCTGACAACAGTAATAGGTTGCAGTGTCTTCAGGCTGCAGACTGCTGATCTTGAGAGAAAACTGTGTACCTGATCCACTCCCACTGAACCTTGATGAAACCCCATCTGCCAAGTTGGTTGCAGTATAGATCAGAATCTTGGGGAGTTTCCCAGTTTTCTGCTGATACCATAATAAACTTTTGCCAATGTCCTGGCTTGCCCGGCATGTGATGGTTACACTTTCTCCCAGAGATGCAGACAAGGAGGCTGGAGTCTGGGTCATCGTGATGTCACATTTGGTTCCTGAGATTTGAAAATTAAAAATAAATTCCATTACAATTAATCTTGCTAGAAGAGAACTTTCATGGAGACCAGCAGCACTGACCACATTCTTATGAATAAATTTTCAATGATGTCTTCCTTACCTATAAGCCAGAGCAGCAGTAACCCCAGAAGCTGAGTGGGAGCTGGCATTTCTGTGTGTGACCTGTATAAGCCTGATTTTAGCACAAGCTGTGACCTGAATATGAAGAAACCCTTCAGGACAGTGGGCTAGGCTCTGGCCACAGGCAAATCAGCAAAGTCTGAGCTCAGACTCAAGACTGGTCAAGTTAGTGACCATACAGACGTGGTCCTCTTTATATCATATCAGAGAGGAAGTACAGGCTTGTTTGTTGGGAATGTGCTTCTCTTTGAACAACAAATAATAGCACCAGTATATGAGTTGCAGCTTATTTACGTTTCTATCATTTTCAATGTAGAATTTCATGGTTCTGTTTCCTTCCATGGACGGGTTTGACAGATATGATATAGTTCTATACAATACATTAAGAATTACAGGATCCTTTCACAGTTTGTTGTAGATGTTATCGAGGCCATTTAGCTTTGTGTTTATTTTTGCTTTTTTCTTTTTTTTTTTTTTTTTATGTAGTACTGACTTTTAAATGCATCATTTCTCCCTTAGAGTTCCTCTATCCAAAGCCTCACAAATACTACTCCATGCTCTCTTTCAAATTGCATCCATTCAAATTTATTTGTGTATAAACTTTCAGAGTTGACTGTTTGGCTTCTGTCCCTCTTTTTTTTTCTTAGATATTTTTATTTATATTTCAGATGTTATCCCCTTACCCCATTTTCCCCAACCCCAGCCCAGGAACACCCTATCCTATCCCCACTCCTCCTGCTTCTATGAGAATGTGTCCCACCCACCCACCAACTTCTACTTCCTCACCATCGAAATCCTCAACACTGGGGTGTCCAAACTTCATGGAACAAAGGATCTCCTCTCCCCCTACATCCAACAAGGCCATCCTCCCTACATATACAGGTGGAGCCATGGGTCCCTCCCTATGTGCTTGCAGGCTGGTGGTTTATACCCTGGAAGCTCTGGTTGGTTGGTATTGTTGCTCTCCTCATGGGGCTGTAAACCCTTTCAGCTCCTTCAGTCTTCTCTCTCACTCCTCCATTGGGAACCCCATGATCAGTTCAATGGTTAGCTGTGAGCATCTGTCTCTGTATATGTTAGGCTCTGGCAGATCTCTAAGGAGACAGTTATATCAGGCGCCTATCAACATGCATTTCCTGGCATCCACATCAGTGTCTACCTTTGGTGATTGCACATAGGATGGATATGCAGGTGGAAGAGTCTCCAGACGGGCCGCGTTCAGTTTATGTCCCACACTTTGTCTCCATAGTTGCTCCCATGAGTATTTTGTTACTCCTTCTAAGAAGGACCGAAGCGCCCACACTTTGGTCTTCCTTCTTCATGAGCTTCATGTGGTCTGTGAGTTGTGTCTTGGGTATTGCGAACTTTTGGGCTAATATCCAATTATCAATGATTGCAACTATGTGTCTTCTTTTGTGATTGTGTTACCTCACTCAGGATGATAATTTCTAGTTCCAATTTATTGTTTTTAATAGCTGAGTAATACTCCATTGTGTATGTGTACCACATTTTCTGTATCCATTTCTCTGTTGAATGACATCTAGGTTCATTCCAGCTTCCGGCTATTATAAATAAGGCTGTTATGAACATAGTGGAGCATATGTCCTTGTTATATGTTGGAGCATCTTCTGGGTATATGCCCAGGACTGGTGTAGCTGGATCCTCAGGTAATGCTATGTCAAATTTTCCTTCAGTCTTCTAACTTCTCCATTGGGAACCCCATGATAGATTCAATGGTTAGCTGTAAGCATCTGTCTTTGTATACGTCAGGCCCTGGCAGAGGAACTGCCAGACTGATTTCCAGAGTGGTTGCACCATCTTGGAATCCCACCAACAGTAGAGGAGTGTTTCTATTTCTCCACATCTTTGTCAGCATCGGCTATCACCTGAGTTTTTGATCTTAGCCATGCTGACTGGTTGAGATGGAATCTCAGGGTTACTTTGATTTGCATTTCCCTGATGACTAAAGATGTTCAACATTTCTTTAGGTGCTTCTCTGGCATTTGAGTTTCCTCAGTTGAAAATTCTTTTCTTAGCTCTATATCCCATTTTCAATAGGGTTATTTGGTTGTCTGGGTCTAGTTTCTTGGGTTCTTTGAATATATTGGATATTAGCCCCCTATCAAAGGTAGGATTGGTAAAGATATTTTCCCAATCTGTTGGTTGCTTTTTTGTTGTATTGAGAGTGTTTTTTGCCTTACATAATAAGCTTTGCAGTTTTATGTGGTCACATTTGTCAATTCTTGATCTTAGAGCATAAGCCATTTTTGTCCTATTCATGAAATTTTCCCATGTGCCCAGGTATTCAAGGTTCTTCCCCACCATCTCTTCTATTAGTTTCAGTGTATATGGTTTTATGTGATGGTCCTTTATCCATTTGGATGTGAGCTTTGTACAAGGAGATAAGAATGGATTGATTTGCATTCTTCTACACGCTGATCTCCAGTAGTTGAACCAGCACCATTTGTTGAAAATGTTGTCCTTTTCCACTGGATGGTTTTAGCTCCTTTGTCAAAGATCAAGTGACCATAGGTGTGTGGGTTCATTTCTAGGTCTTCAATTCTATTCCACTGATCTATCTTCCTGTCTCTGTACCAATACCATGCAGTTTTTATCATTATTGCTCGGCAGTACAGCTTGAGGTCAGGGATGGTGATTCCTCCAGTAGTTCTTTTATTGTTGAGAATAGTTTTTCCTATCCTGGGTTTTTTGTTATTCTAAATGAATTTGAGAATTTCTCTTTCTAACTCTGTGAAGAATTGAGCTGGGAATTTAATGGGGATTGCAATGAATCTGCAGATAGCTTTGGCAAGATGGCCATTTTTACTATATTAATTCTGCCAATCCATGTGCATGGGAAAACTTTCCATCTTCTGAGATCTTTGATTTCTTTCTTCAGAGACTTAAAGTTCTTGTCATACAGATCTTTCACTTGCTTGGTTCGATTCACACCAGTGTATTTTATATAATTTGTGACTATTGTAAAGGGTGCAATTTCCCGAATTTCTTTCTAAGAATTTCTTTCTTAGCCTGTTTTTCCTTTGAGTAGAGGAAGACTACTGATTGTTTGGGTTGATTTTATATGCAGCCACTTTGCTGAAATTGTTTATCAGGTTTAGAAGTTCTCTGGTGGAAGTTTTGGGGTCACTTAAGTATACTATTATATCATCTGAAAATAGTGATATTTTGACTTCTTTTCCTATTTGTCTCCCTTTGACTTCTTTTTGTTGTCTAATTGCTCTGACTAGGACTTCCAGTACTATATTGAATAGGTAGGGAGAGAGTGGGCAGCCTTGTCTAGTCCCTGATATTAGTGGGATTGCTTCAAGTTTCTCTCCATTTAGTTTGATGTTGGCTACTGGTTTGCTGTATATTGCTTTTACTATGTTTAAGTATGGGCCTTGAATTCCTGATCTTTCCAAGACGTTTACCATGAAGTGATGTTGAACTTTGTCAAATTCTTTCTCAGCATCTAGTGAGATGATCCTGTGGTTTTTTTCTTTGAGTTTGTTTATATAGGGGATTACGTTGAAGGATTTCTGAATATTGAACCATTCTGGCATTTCTGGGATAAAGCCTACTTGATCATGATGGATGATTTTTTTGATAATGTTCTTGGATTCATTTTGTGAAAATTTTGTTGAGTATTTTTGCATCACTATTCATAAGAGAGATTGGTGTTAGGTTTTCTTTCTTTGTTGTGTCTTTGTGTGGTTTAGGTATAAGCATAATTGTGGCTTCATAGAACGAATTAGATAGTGTTGCTTCTGTTTCTGTTTGCTGGAATAGTTTGAAGAGCATTGGTATTGGGTCTTCCTTGAAGTTCTGATACTATTCTGCACTAAAACCATCTGATCCTGGGCTTATTTTTTTGATTGAGAAACTTTTAATGACTACTGCTATTTCTTTAGGAGTTATGGAACTGTTTAGATGGTTTATCTGCTCCTGATTTGACTTTGGTATCTGTCTAGAAAACTGTCCATTTCATCCAGATTTTCCAATTTTTTTGAGTATAGGTTTTTGTAGTAGGATTTGATGATTTTTTTTGAATTGCCTCAGTTTCTGTTGTTATGTCTCCCTTTTCAGTTCTGATTTTTATTAATTTGAATACTGTCTCTGGCCCTCTGGTTAGTTTGGTTAAGGATTTATCTATCTTGTTGACTTTCTCAAAGAACCAACTCCTGTTTTTTTTTTTTTTTTTTTTTTTTTTGATACATTGTATAGTTCTTTTTGTTCCTACTTGCCTGATTTCAGCCATGAGTTTGATTATTTCCTGCTGTCTACTCCTCTTAGGTGTATTTACTTGTTTTTGTTCTAGAGCTTTCAGGTGTGCTATAAAATTGCTAGTGTATGTTCTCTCTAACTTCATTTTGTAGACACTTAGAGCTATGAGGATTCCCTTAGCACTACATAGATTGTATCTCATAAGTTTTGATACGATGAGCCTTCATTTTCAATAAATTCTAAAAAAATTTTCAATTTCTTTCTTTATTTCTTCCTTCTCCAAGTCATCATTGAGTAGAGTGTTGTTCAGTTTACATGTATATGTGGGCTTTTCATTGTTTTTGTTATTATTGAAGACCAGCCTTAGTCCATGCGATCTGATAGGATGCAAGGGATAATTTCAATATTTTTGTATATGTTGAGGTCTGCTTTGTGACCAATTATATGATTTATTTTGGATAAGGTACCATGAGGTGCTGAGAAAAAAGTATATTCTTTTTTTTTTCTTTAGGATGAAATGTTCTATAGATATCTGTTACATTCATTTGGTTCATAAGTTCTGTTAATTTCACTGTGTCTCTGTTTAGTTTCTGTTTCTATGATCTGTCCATTGCTGAGAGTGGGGTGTTGAAATCTTCCACTATTGTTCTGTGAGGTGCAATGTGTGCTTTGAGCTTTAGTAAAGTTTCATTTATGTATGTGAGTGCCTTTGCATTTGGAGCATAGATGTTCAGAACTGAGAGTTCATCTTGGTAGTTTTTTCCTTTGACAAGTATGTAGTGTCCTTCCTTATCTTTTTTGATAACTTTTGGTTGAAAATCGATTTTATTCTATATTAGAATGGCAACTCCAGCTTGTTTCTTGGGACCATTTGCTTGGAAAATTGTTTTCCAGCCTTTTACTCTAAGGTAGTGTTTGTCTTTGTCACTTGTGTGTTTCCTTTATGCAGCAAAATTCTGGGACCTATTTACATATCCAGTCTGTTTATCTATGTCTTTTTATTGGGAAATTAAATCCATTGATGTTAAGAGATATTAACAAAAAGTTATTGTTGCTTCCTGTTATTTTTGTTATTAGAGGTGGAATTATGTATGTGTAGCTATCTTCTTTTGGGTTTGTTGGAAGATTACTTTCTTGTTTTTTCTAGGTTGTAGTTTCCCTTCTTGTGTTGCAGTTTTCCATCTATTGTCCTTTGTAGGCTGATTTTGGGAATATATTGTGTAAATACATTTTTTTTTCATGAAATATCTTGGTTTCCCTATCTACAGTAATTGAGAATTTTGCTGGCTATAGTAGCCAAGGCTGGCATTTGTATTCTCTTAGGGTCTATACGACATCTGTCCAGATTCTTCTGACTTTTATAGTCTCTGGTGAGGAGTCTAGTATAATTCTTATAGGTCTGCCTTTATGTGCTACTTGACCTTTTTAATTTACTGCTTTTAGTATTTTTTCTTTGTTTTATGCATTTAATGTTTTGATTATTATATGATGGGAGGAATTTCCTTTCTGGTCTAGTCTGTTTGGTGTTTTGTAGGCTTCTTGTATGTTTATGGGCATCTCTTTCTTTAGGTTAGGAATCTTTTCCTCCATAATTTTGTTGAAAATGTTTACTGGCCCTTTAAGTTGGGAATCCTCACTCTTAATCTATACCTTATTGTCTCCTTAGGTTTGGTCCTCTCATTGTAGTGCTGGATTTCCTGTATGTTTTGGGTTAGGACGCTTTTTGCATTTTGCATTTTCTTTGACAGTTGTAGTCTGTTGGTGATGCTTGAGTCTATGACTCCTGATTTCTTTTCTAAGTTTTCTATCTACAGGGTAAATACCCTTTGAGATTTCTTTATTGTTTCTACTTTTATTTTTAGATCCTGGATGGTTTTGTTTAATTCTTTCACCTGTTTGGTTGTGTTTTTTTGCAATTGTTTAAGGGATTTTTGTGTTTCCTCTTTAAGGGCTTCTATCTGTTTATCTGTGTTGTCTTGTATTTCTTTAAGGGAGTTGTTTATGTCCTTCTTAAAGTTTTCTATCATCATCATGTGTAGTAATTTTGAATCTGATTCCTGCTTTTCTGGTGTGATAGGTTGTCCAGGACTTCCTATGGTAGGAGAACTGGGTTCTGATGATGCCAGGTAACATTAGTTTCTGTTGCTTATGTTCTTGCACTTGATTTTGCCATCTTGTTATCTCTAGTGCTACTTGCACTCTGACTGGTGCCTGTCATTCCAGTTGTCCTGCTTGTGTCAGAACTCCTCATAGTCCTGCTGTCTCTGTGATCTTGTGATCCTGATTCCTTGTTGGAAGAGCTCCTAGGAGTCAGGCTGCCTCTGGGATCCTGAAATCCTGCTGCTTTGAGTGGAATGGTACCTCTGCTGCTCTAAGTGCAGTGGTTCTTCTAGGATAGTTCAGGATATGGTGTCTTCATGGGACCAGACCAGATAAGAGTCTGCCCCCCCAATAGGACCAAGTAAGGTGCCTTCTGTCCCTCTAAATAAAAGTTTTTGACTTTAAGGAATATGAGTTTCTTCTTGAAATTAGTATTTATGTTCTTCCATGTACAATGGTTCCTAAGCTTTCATATATTATGGGCACCATATACAGATATTAATAGGCCATGTGTTTTAGTTTAAGTTTAGTGGAGAGGGGCACAAATTTGGTGGTGAGAGAAATTCATGGACATGAATGTAGCAGCAACACATGGGGAGTCATTGGCATAGTGGTGTACAGAGTATGTCCCCCTAGGAGTAAAGATATGATGAACTTAGTGTGAGTTTCCCTGAAGAGTTGAATTGGGAAGAGTTTTACATGTATAGGCAACCATTGTGAAGAAGATAGAGATTAGTCAGAGTGAGAATGACATGGCATCTAGGTTTAAAAATGATGATGGGCATGGGAGTATTGTCAGAAAGTATTGGTAGGTACATATGTAAAGAAAGTGATTGACCTGAAAGTCAATCAAAATTGTGACTTGGAAGTATGTGGTCATAGTGTTCACATTCAGAAATATAACAATAGTTCTGCAATAAAGATAAAAACATGCATTCTACTCTAATTCTATCTATTAATATGAATGTATTTCATGAAATGACACCATATATGTAGGTTTTTATTAAGCAATAAAACCATGCTCACAAATATATAGTCTATAAAAATGGTAATTTATTTCACAGCTGGCAGCAACATCTACAAAACTACTGTTAATGGTATTTCAAATGTTTCTCATTTGGATACTACACTGAATATTACTGAAAAAATATAATTAAGTTTTTAATGATTTCTTTTATGTATATGAATGTTTTACCTGAATGTGCAAAGTATGTGTGCCTCTAATACCCACAGAATTCAGAAGAGGTTGTTGGGTCTACTGGAACTGTAGTGGCTTCAATCCATCATATAAGTTTTTATTGAGCTGACTTGCTCTGCCAGAACAAGAAAGAAATGTTCTTCACTGCTGGAGCATCTTTCTCAACATCCATGACAATTATAATTTCAGCTGGATTATGGCCCTTTGTAAACATCTAATCACACTTAACATTTTTTCCTTTCCTTTATCCATCCTTACAACTAACTCATTCTAACTGGACACTAACTTTCACATATGAAGAGGATAAATTTCATGGAACAGAAAATTACATACACACACACACATACACAACACACACACACACACACACACACAGTAATTATATGGAATTTAATTATTCTCTACAAAAAAAGAAAAGAACAAGAAAGTTCATTTTTTCCTCGTCCTAGGTCAGGAAGTCAGCTGGTAGATGTTAGGAGCCATCTGGGATAGACTAAGACTAACAGGTGGCCTTCTACCTCTTTTGTATAGTCTGCCATGGTTGAACTCTATGAGGCAAGGTTCAACAGGACTTCATCTCAGGATTGCTTCTTGCAGCTGGTATGCCTTTACTGTCATTATTAAATTAATATAAAAATCCCTGGGCATTAGCCTACCCTATCAATTAGATTTCCTACAGATTAACATAAAGATGAACTTTTATGAATTAATGCTGTTCAGATGAATTAATGATTTTATAGAATTCCTGATTCGACTCAAATAATTTTGGGAAGAAAGTTATAAGAGATAGCCTTGGTTGCTTTGCTAGAAAGATGTAATAATGTTAGATTAAAAAATAGAATAGTAAGCAAGAGCTTCATAAGAAATACAATGAGCTTTCATAATCACATTAAAAAGAGAAATGGCTTGGGACATATTTGTGTTCAAGGAAATTTAGGTACAAGAGTAAACCACAGGTGTATACTATAAGGCAAGGCCATGCAAAAATTGTTCGAATTTATAATGAATATGTGAAAATGGAACATTGCTTTGAACTTCATATCAATAACCTCTGTAATTCCCATTATGTAACATTTTATTTCTTAGGTAATTTTCTAATGAACTTTTGTCTAAGGTATAAAAAGGCCAGAGAAAAAAGTTATTGGATGGTTTGCCTTAGAGGGATCTGCCCCATCCATCCATCCATCCATCCATCCATCCATCTATTCATCTAAGTGTATATGTCTGTCTATATGTATGTGTGTAGGTATACATGCATATATAAGAGTGCATGAATACTTGTGGAGTGTATGAGATAGATGGTTTAGCTCAACAAAAATGTGAATGTATTAATGTGTAAATGAGAATGTGAATGAAAACAGAAATGTATTCATGACTGTTTATGTGACTGCACATATTTGCCTGTATAAAGCATCTTAATTATTTTCCTTTCTCTCTGTTTCACAAAGAGTTAACCATCCCTAACCAAAGAGGCTTCTGGCTGCCTGGCCAGAGATGGAACACTAGTAATAAATCCTTTACCCAGTTTCCCTACTGTTAGCAACAAGTGTCAGTAAGTCCAGAGGTCTGCAGCTTCTGGTTTCAGAGTAACTTAAATTCATTGTTATAGAAAACAACCCATAATTCTCACAAGACCAAGTCTCTTCCCCTTGGCTGGTTCAGAGAGGGTCTAGCCTCGGGCTAGGCTGACAGCATGTGGCATATAATCTCTTTGAGCTATACCTACCATACACCTGAGATAATCTATGGAAGTCCATCATCTGTGTTAGAATCTGTGAAGTAAAACATTTGCAACACACCTGTTTTATACTTGGATTATCACAGTGTCTGGACTCCTTCATCTGGCTGTATATCCATTTACATCCTTCATGTCTCATAGCATTCTACAATTGTTTTCAGATGCAAAATATGATACAATAGAAAGAACTCTCTCCATCTCTGTCCATGCTAAATTGGTCCTTCTTCGCACACCTCTCGAAGCCCATTTTCTAGCACATTTCAATATATCAGAACAAATAGCCCTATATCCATCTACTATCCAATTGTTGGATTGTTGTTTAAACATCCAAGACATCAATATTGTACTATCCACAGAAGTGTGTAAAATGATGGAATTATCCAGAGGAAAACATATTATCAATAAGAAGTCTTGTCCAATTCTAATGTACTGGGCTAGGTCTCTGAAATGTGGTCTAGGCATTCACTATTGAAGAAAACTGGAAAATCACACATTAAGTTTATACTTGTTTAGTGTGGATACAGTACAAGCCCCCAGACCTTTACATAACAGTGACAAGAACCTTGGAGATAAGAAGTTCACAATGACATTGGTTCACAACCAGTTTATTCCTAGTCCCAAATATAGAAGTGATGTGTTCTAGTGTCTCAACTTGAAGCTTTAGAGACTCACATAAAGGGGTGAAAGACACAGGAACATATTTGTGCATGCATACACACACACAAAATTTATTTGTACATATGCCATTAACAACATTCTAGTTAGAAAAGATGGACAAAAGAAACTTCTCAATAACCAATGAGATGTCACATCTTACTGGTCTTTTCACTTCTTATAACAATCCTTTTAGATTAGGCTGGACATATTGGATGTCAGCTTTATTATGTCAAACATTTTCTCACGGATTTACTGACATTATTTCTCCCTATGGACTTCAGGTTTACTTCTTTGGAAACTCTTTATGATGCTAACCAGCACTGACCATCCACCCAGATTATAAAGAACCCAATGAAGCAGCTGCATGACTACTATACTTGACTCTATTTGATGAAAGGAAGAGAGAGGAGGTGTGACTGCTGATTCAACTAAACAGACAAGATCACTGTTAAGGGCCAGACTCTAAGAATTTGCTTTTCTCTATCTGCAACACAAAGAACTGTCAGAATCTCTAGTCTTCACTGACTAAATCTGAGTATGAAATGTGCCCAAACCACTCCACAGAAGTGGGCCGGAACAAAAGAAAATGATAAATGACAGTAATCAGAAACTATAAATGTCTCCTGTTCCTATTGTTACAGTGATTGGCAATTGAAAGGCCGAATTTGACTAGGTTGACAATATTATTGCTTCTCCTAATAGAGAGATTGATAAAATGAGTATAGAATTGAGTCTTTGTCCAAGTGGAGCCCAGAAAATACTTAATGGTAAATTGTATTGTGCTCAGCAGTAGCTAGTGAACCTAGCTAAGACTATATCTTTCTTTGAATGAAAAGCACTGTTAAGATGAATTCTATAATCTATCACACATGAATATGTGCAGAACACACATATATGCAATCCAATTTTTTCCTACTAATAAGTTAGAAAATATTTGGCAGGTATGTAACTTAATTGATGCACTTCCTGCTCACTGTGGAAAGAACCATGAGTTAGAGGCCCCATCACTGAGTGAACTGATCTTGTTGGTGCACTCCTCTAGATCAAGCCTCTAAATTAGAAGGTAGAGGTTCCAGAAGTTCTAAGTCAATCCTCCAGTATAAGATTGAGGAAAGCCGTATCTACATGAGATCTTGACATTATAAAAAAAAAAAAAAAAGCCTCCAGTTTTTAAAACCAGTTTGTAAATATTAATGACAATGTATTAAAACATAGTTGCAGTTGTTAATGGAGTAGATAATATATTACTTCCAACCCATACATTCTGTCCTTATTTGAGTCTCATCAGATAAAACTGTATAGAATGTGAATAAGGTTAGTTAGGAATACAACAGTTAATACAACTAATTTTTGGAACACCCTAAGCATATATTTGATTAGAACCTATATTTGGCCATCATGTGGCTAGATTATCGAATATAAAACCCGTCCACATTTTTATAACACACTGTAGACTATTTCATGCAGCTTACTAAATATGCTACATTGTGGAGTATTAGTGGTTTTATGGTGATTCTCAGGCTGCCTTGTATTGCTTCTGCTGCTAGTCACTGCATCACAAGGTCAAGTATAAACACTAGAATCACAAACCACAATGTAGCAAGAGATTAAAAATTGAAAGGATTGTGTTGAACATGTAATGTATTCAAATAAACACTTTCAAATTATTCAATTGAATCACCTTATATAGGAACATACTTGGGAAACACTGAATGTAAGAATATGTTTGTATGTGTGTACCTCCAGACTCTAAAATTTAAAGACCTAATTTTATAATTTTATCAATCTACACTGTGTGTAATAAAATGAAGAAAATTCATTTTGTCATAACTTGGCAGTTTTACAACTTTTTATATTGATGATTGATAGGTTCGTTCACTTTTACAGAGCTTCAAACTCTACAGAAATGCAGCAAGATACTATTATTATGTACATGCTATCATATTCCCCATGCCAAGAAAGAGTGATAGAGTACTTGGCTTTCATTGTTTCAATCTTTCCCCTGTATACACAGACAGACTTTGATGAAAGACTACTGTGGAGCAGAGCTTTCACTCCTCCCTAAACTGGAAAGTTTTATGAAAATATAAATCCTAATGCCTCATATATTTCTCAAAAGCCCAGTGACATCCTCCCTATGATCAGTGCCTGGGTCAGGAAATCTATTTCATAACTCTCAAGCATTCCTCTCCACAAGATGACACAAAGATGGGACCTCTGGTTATCTTATCTCATTATTTCCTTACATAAATTTTCTCTCTCTCTCTCTCTTCTTTTCAGGGAGAGGCTACTTAATGTCCTTGAGTAACCTCAGACCTGCTTGTGTTGCAGACATGTTGGGAGATTCTATCACATGTTAGTTGGACTCTTGATCATATTGCATCTTCTGAGAGGGAAGCAGCCAGTTCCTGAGAAAACAAAATGTATTTTTTGTTCTGGTTTGTAAGACGTTGTGAATGGAATACTGTTCTGTTGACAGTAGTAAGTATAAGTGACTTCCCCCCATACTGCTCTTCATGAGAGAGTAAGATGTCCCAAATGTACTTCTCTGGTCAAGAGTATTCCCTACATTTGTTTTCATAGATAGGATTGATCTACATGGATGGAAAGTTCTACAATATATGGAATTTTATTTCCACAATAAAGCTCAGCTGAAGATTACTAGAATGTACATCAGAAAACCGTAGGCCCCAGATTTGCCATACCCTTGTCCTGATAGCTGCCCAGCTAAGAGGTTAATAATCGATCTCAGTCTAATTAAGTGGTTCTGAACCCAGAATGATCTGGAAAAAAAAAGAGTGCCAGTGTACGATCTAGACTAGAATTCAGTTATTTTTAGGATTACCTAATGGCATGCAGAAAACACCCTTTTCTAAAGCAGAAAGATAAATATATATTTTTAGTATCAATCACAAATCTAACATTGTGCCTCATGCTGGTATTTAGGAGGGCCTTGAGCTTCTGATCCTCCTGAGCCAGAGTTGTTATAAATAGAAGTATCTGGGAGAAGCCTGTCTTCTCTCTCTGAAGATAGTAAATTTTCTGGGTCATTAGCTTTCAAAGTCTGTGTCAATGAAATGTGCTTAGGACAGTCTCATAGGAGTGGCTAAATGCTTGAAAACATTGGTGGAGGCTAGGAAGATCAAGAGGCTTGGGCATTATAGTGGTTGTCAACACTAAGCATGAATACCTTGACTAGATAAATGTGTGATCATACTACCCCCTGCTGGAGAGATGGGTAATGTTTTACAGATACTATATTATAATGAGGATACATCAAGTAAAATAATGTAGTTTAGCAATATTATGAGCCAAAAGTTCATAGGACAAATATACATACCAAACAACCTAAACTGAAATGTGCTCAGAAACTTACATTGGGATAAAATGGGACAGAATCACCTAATATAAAGGTATTTAATAACATACTCTTCAAAATCCCTTGAAGTTCATTATATATGTTATATTACAAGTTATTGTTGCTTTGAGGTTTAGATTGCTGCCACTGCTCAGTAGCAAGGATGTATTTACAATTATAAACAAGATTTCTATTGAGCATGCAAAATATATATAAAATATTATCAGAAAATAATAAAGAAAAATTCAGTTGAACTAGCTTAAATCATATAGAAAATTGAGAACTGAGTATAAATGTTTGTAAACAATTGTGGTTCCACAAAACACTAAATCTGAAAGGTTATAATATTTTCCTATTTCATTCTATGAGAAATAGTTCTAGTTATGTATAAATGTGTAGCTTTTAGAAAATCACTATGAAAATAATCCTTTTAATTTCTACATGTATTGGAAATGTCAGGTATTGGCTCCTTGACAAACTTCATTAAAAGGCAAAATCAATGAACACAGGGAAAATACAACATTCAAATGAAAAATTAAGATATAAGTCAATTAGCTGAAAATAAAATGACTTTATAATTATTTCTATTGTTAAATATGTCAGATTATGTTTTACTAAACATTCAATACCCTTAAAGTATAAGACTTGGTCTGCTGTGTTACTCTGAGTCATCCAAATATAATGCTTTCTTTGAGAACAGCATAAGAAGATGCATATCTCCTGTGAGACTAGGGACAGTGTAAGGAGGAATAAAAAAATAGATTTGAAGTCCTTTTAGCCTGAATGTTTCCAAAGAGTATTGTAAACGAGAATTACAGTTTAAATTGTTTCTGAATGACTCCAATTGAGTGAGATACAGGGGCCTGCATGGTTGCACCTGAACCTAGTCTGCACAGGATAATTGCAACCAAAATGTACTGATCTCCCTGCCCCAGTACAATCATGTTTGAGTTTCATATATTATCTGAAACATTAATCTAAACATTGTAGTCAAGCATTAGTGAGACTCTAGAGTCAGCAGCCTTCATAGTGCCTTTGATAAATATACAGCTTGTTTTTTTTTTTTTTTTTTCCCCATCTTTTTTTTTTTTTTTTTGATTAACCAGGACACTGGGAAACAAAGAAAAAAAATCAAAGAATTCAATTGTAGATTTTATTTTATCCAGATCCCAGATCCTTTTGCGTTTCACTGACATTAACTTAACAGGAAAACAGACACTCTCCTGAAGATGGTAAAAGAGACAGTTGCCTGTGCTTGGGTGATGTCTTATCACACTAAGAGTGAAGAATACAGCATTAATAGTGCATGGTGGGTCATTTAATCTGCAGCACACACACACACACACACACACACACACACACACGCACGCCATATGTATAGATTTGGTTAAACCCAGAGACTTCTACCTCACAGCTCCAGGGTGTACTGTCCAGTTCTCAGAAACATGATGTCAGGGAGTGCAGCTTAGAAAAGGCAAGTCATCTTCCTTCTTCTTCTTTTTCTTTATTTATTCAGAACACTGGGGGTCAGAGGTGTATTGTTTGAATTCTGGTACACAGCACAGATGCAAAGCTGTTTCAGAAGTCTCTCCAGTTTAAAAGCTTTTTTTTTTTTCTTTTTTTTCTTTATTTATTCATCTTCCTTCTTCTTAAGAAGTGACACTTTAGATTCTAGACATATCTAATGACATGACTACTTCAAGCTAGTTTTACTTGAAGCCTGAAAGCAACTAATCATTCTTTATATTAATAAATCATGTAAATATTAATGTAAATATTAATAAATAATTAAAACATTACAGAGAGAAAGGTAGAATATAGATGTTCACAAACCATGGAATTTATTTAATTATTGTGTGTTAAAGATGTGTAACCTTAAATAATTTATATCTCTGAGTTATAAATACATTGAAGAAACGTGGCATTATCATTTGTATGATCAATAATTTTCTTATATTTTAAAGAGCATCAGTGATGGCCATGAGACAGCTTAGAGTATAAAGGCATTTGTAGCCAAGCCTAAGAACATTGTTTCAATTTCTGGAAACAACATGGTAGGAGAGAACCAACTTTGCACAAGTTGTCATCTATCTTTCATATGTACCATGGCACATGCTTACCCTTGAAATAAATACAGAAATGTAAATGTGATAAAAATTTTAGTAAATGACAAGCAATGGCCTATCCTGGGACCACTGCAAATGATTTAATAGTATTGAATGGAAGTACTATTAAGTAATAAGTTTATTTTTGTGAATGGAAACAATTTCAAAGTGACAGATATATTATAATTATAAACAAAATATTCACTACTATAAGCCATACAGTTTTATAGGAAGTTAGAAACATGATAGCTCATACACCAAGATTTACAAGGCATCTTTCAGATGCAAAAAGATGCCCTATTAAATTCTTATTTATTAAATAAGTTATACAACTAGGCTCAGCTTCAAATCAAATGAAGTATATTTCTCCCAATTGTCTTTGTGTAGCAAAATGTCTTCTAGGGAAAAACAGGTTCTCTGCAGGCAATTTGAGGTATTCTGAGACATATGGTGCCCTGAGTTGAGCCCATCCAATCTTGCAAAACATCTAGCCATGCCATACCTGTAATATTTGCATGTACCTAGTGTAGAGAAAATCTCTTATAAGCAATACTTGTCAATAAAAATTCTATGGCCAATGACCTGAGGCAAGATAGGAGTAGGAAAAGAGGATTCTGGGAAATAGTGAGAGAATTAAAGAGATATTCAAGACAAGCTGGAGGAGATGCTGAGAAAGACACTAAGGATGAAGCTGGTCAGGACTGAAGAAGAGGAACTGACCAAGTTGTTGATATAGACTAGTTTAAAGTTGTTAAATAAGTTATGAGCTAGTCAAAGAATGAGCCAAAGCTTATGGCCTAGACATTTAATAAATCATAATTAGTCTCAAAGTCATCATTCTGGGAGGAAAGGTTGGAAGAAACTGGGTCTTAAAATTCATAGAGAAAGTAGTTAGTTTGAAAATAATAAAATGAAGTCTCTGAAGAAACTACTTTCTCTGTTAAAAACAAAATTACAGAGAACATTTGAATCCCATATGATTTTCTTTCAATTATCAGCATAAAAATCATTATATATTTTGGTAATCATTGCAATCTTATGTTGCCTTTTTAAGGGAGATGAGAATAAAGCAGACTTAAATAAGAAAAGAGTTGAAAAAATTAAGGTAAGGTACAAACAATAGAACAAAAAAAAAAAATTAGACATTCCTTTAAATCATAACCGATTTTCAATTCTATCTTAAGCCTACCCTGCCACCTAGTGATGAGACTTCAAAATGGCAGTTTATATAAAAAAACAAAAGCAAAAAAATAAATTAAAATAAATAATAAATAAATAAATAAATAAATAATAAATAAATACAAAAAACTAAAGTGATTTGTTTCTAGCTATATTAAGGGATTTTGTCCCAGATGAAGAATATCTACAAGTTATAAAAATTTGCATGGAGTCCCACAGAGGCCGTTGACTTAAAGAGATATAAAGCAGCAGCAACAACCTATGGCTTACATTCACCTTATGTGGAACAAATACTTAATAACTGGAGAGCAAAAAAAACACACAAAATTATATAATTCCAAAAGATTGGGAGATTTGATGATAACCAACTTAGAACCTGGCCTTCAACTAAGATAGCTAAGATGGTAGAAAGATGAGCAATGAAAAGGGACTACCAGCATTGGTATTGTCAAGAACCCTTACTATGTATAGGTCAGTATTCTAAATTAAGAGAACAGATTATATACTAGGAGCTTTGCCCTGGGCTGGGTCCTCTCTGGAAAGTCAGCCAATTGGTGGATGGAGCATTGGTGGAGGCAAGTCTTGATCTTTCAAGAGTATAGGTTACTTATTACTAAATAATATGTATTCTTCTTGATTCTTTTTTTTTTTCTGGTTCCAGGAGTCAATGGCTTCAGAAGATTAACACCCTATTGTTAAACAGCATGGAATTAAGTAAAGAGGCTTCCCTGTGGGACCTTGGTACCTCAGGCCTGCTGGGGAGCTGGGGATTTCACTAACTCCTTGTCAGGTGTTAAATTTACTCTTGCAGAATGAAACACTTTTACACAAGCAAATGAGCATAGAAATGCACATACATTCATACATATATCCTTATATTCTTGACAGGCCCAACTATTTTTTTCAAACATACATACTTACTCGTATATACCTTACATATGCATATAGAGTAAAAGCCCAAGCACCAGCACCAAAATAGCTCACTCATTCTGAATGAATAATAATTATGTTTAAGACATTCATTCATTTTTATTTTAGATGTATGAATATTTGCCTACATGAATGTATGTGGACCCCATATATTCTAATACCCCTGCCAGAGGCAACAGGTATGTTGGATTGCTTGAAACTACACTTAAAGATGGTTATGATTAACCATGTGAGTGTTTGAAAACAATATATGTCCTCCACAAAGGGATAAGTGTTCTTGATGATTAAACCATCTTTTTCGCTCCTGTTTGTTTTTTAATGTAATGTTTATTTATTTTTCGAGCTTACTCACACCAAGTCAGATGCTAGTCTTGAGATCCTTTCTCCTAATAAGCCTCATTCCTTATTGCTGATTATATGCCAGTATCTTTAACAAACTAAGACCCATGCCACCTTTTTTTTTTTTAGCAATTGTGAGACATATGCATATGTTTATGTATACATATATGTTCATGCATTCATAAACGTACAGAAACACAGAATGTATTGTAGACATAAAATCAGGGATTGATTAAGCACAGGGAATTCATATCTCAATATGCGAAAGCTTTGTGATATATGGTGCTCTGAAGATGAGATTTCTCATAAGACTTAGAATTTAAACACTTGATTCCAGGTTTAAGTCCTGATTTGGAAGTATTTTGCTTAGTGTTTTTTCAACTTTACACAAGCTAGAGTCATCTGAGAGAGAGAATCTTAATTGAGGACTTATCGGCATCAGCATAGCCTGTAGATGAATCTGTGAGTAATATCCTTGGTTAATGCTTAATGTGAGAGGGTCTATACCATTCTGATGTTAACACTTCTAGGAAGGTGGTCCTGGATGGTACAAAAAAGGAAGTTCAGATGATTCAAATAAATCTTTCCTTTTAAAACAGTTTTTATCAGTTATTTTGGATACAAAAATGCAAAAGTGACCAATACAGGATATTTGCTAATTCAAGGAACTAGATTTTAGGTATGGGGACTCTCTAATGATCATTTATACAACTAGTCTAAGTCTTCCAAAGGCTGTTGGCTTTGGGAATGTCCAGAAAATCCAGTGTAGGTTTGTGATGTTCTTTACTCCTTATAACACAGTTTTGGTGATTTTATAGTGCTTTCCATGCAACCAGTTCATGAATCTACATGGATATGATTATGCATATTCAATTTTTATTTTTGATTTTGATGTCTCATAATATGGGTGATAATTGTGGAAAGTATAACAGAAAATAGTTATGGAAAGTGCATTTCCAGAAGTGCTGTTTATGATGATGATGATGATGATGGAGGAGTGACAATAAATGTAATTATAAACAAGTTAAGGATCCTCATTAAGACACAACACATAGAAAAGGAGGGATAACATTTATATGTAGCTATCTTTGTGCCAGGAGCCAAATCCATGAAATTACTTACTATTCTAAGAGAACCTCATGAAATTACCTGCTCCTCTGGAAAACCGAGTCAGTTAAAGTACAAGATTAAGAAAGGAAGTTCATGAGTCTCAAGCTCCAGGAACTCAAAGAACATCGGATATTTCCTGAGAGCCAGTTATGACTGTGGGATGGTCTTGGGTAATGAGGATATGATAGTGGGATAGCCTTAAGCAATTCCCCTTTCTTAAACTTCCCGTTTTGCTGTGTCTTTATAACCTGCTGCCTAAAATTAAAGTTTGAGAGGTTGATCAAAACCCTCAATTTGATCTCATTCTTTGTGTCTCTTCTCCCTTCATTCTTTCGCCCCCTTCCTTAGGGTCTCATCGAATCCCCTGTGGGCCGGTGCACCTGTGCCCTAATACATAGATAACTTCCTAAAAATTTTGAGACAGATAGATGTCTATCAAGGTTCTTGCTACTGAGATGCTACTGTTGGCTTTTTCATTTTTGCATGTGTTCCTATAAAATTCTTCAACTCCAGACACTGTCATGATATTTATAAGTTGCAATAAGAATTTTATATCTACCAACTCTAGAGAAATAAATAAAAAAGAAGTAAGGTCTTCACAGAGAGATAAGAGCACCAGTTCAATAACCCAGGAATATCTAGGCAGGTCTTTAAACAGTATTTCCAATTTTTCACATCAACCATTCTGAGCAGCTGACATCTAACTTACTTAAGACTGTTAATGGCTACAGTGTCTATTCTAAAATCCTATATCTTTTTATCCTGTAGAACCCAATTGATAATGTAATTCATATACCTCCAGGGTCATAACTTCTGATCCTAATAAAATATAGGATTCCACAAAACTAGGTAGGAAAGAACACAGAGAGATTAAATTGGAATCAAGTTGAAACCATCATTCTAACCAAACTCTACCACCTATTTTCTGCCAGCTTATAAAATGACACTACTATCTATAGACCAACTATTAAAATATACACAAGGCAATATTTTTTGTTCAAACCATAACAATGACCTTATAGTTCTTTGTAGTATCACTTCCTACACATTCTGAACAAAACTTCTTTCAAATTTCAAGAGTTTCTTTCTTTCTTCTTTCTTTCTTTCTTTCTTTCTTTCTTTCTTTCTTTCTTTTTTTAGAAGTATCACAGAACCATGTTATTCTAAACATAGCTTACAAGTACTGGAAGAAATGAGTCAGGCTTTAAGCACAAGCAAGAGGGTAGTGAGCTTGACTATCTTCATGGTATAACAGCTTTAATTACATTAATTGCTAGCTCCAGTGCTTCTGTAATTGCTTTGACACAAGAAGTTAAGACAACTACTTTTGTTAATCATTTAGTAAAAAAATGTTATTAATGTATTAATATATACAAGAGGATTAAATAGGCATTTGGAAGAATGGATTGATGCTCTTTATCCTCTTCAAATTATTGGAAGGAGGTTCAAAATTTAAGGGTAAGGAGCCATCTCGAGTGTCATGCCAAATACCCTTGGATTCATGTTAGTTCTAAAATTTACAGTGGTAGTCAGTATAATTAGGAAAATGTTTGAAGACACTTGCAGTGTATTTGGCATAATTCTTACATCTTTCTGGATGTTTTAACTTTACATAGTGAGTTTATGAATTTCAAGAATGCTGCTTTGCTGAGCGTTGATGCCATAGATACTGCAGATAAAATTACCCATAGACTGAGGTCTATATTTCTATTTTGGTCAATCATCAAGAATGGCATGTATAGCTTGATCATGCTAGCCCTTTTGTCCTGGGAATACTTTTATTCCTGCCCAATGTGTTAAAAGCTTGTCTTTAACAACATCAACATGTTGGCAGAAAGTACATGGCTTGAATCTGTAAACAAACCCCCAGACAGAGTTATTATATAAATAGGCTGGCAAGCCAAGGATGGGTAATATTCTACACAAAGCCTTACCAACCTAAGACAGATTGCATTGCTTTTGATAATGCATATTCTGTGATGGGTATGGAAGGCATTCTTATCAGAATGACCTAAGACAGGCTCAGTCTTGTTAATGAAATCAAAAATGGGGAGAGACAGAGAGCCTTTGGTGCTGCTTGGCAGGAATATAATATTGGACAAGGACAAGGAAGTAGGCTTCAGGCAGAAATCTAACATTAGGCTAGAATAAAGAAATAATCTCAGGTAAGGGATCTAAATCTTAGGCCAGAACAAAGAAGTAATTTCAGGCAGGAATCTAAATATTAAGTGAGAACAAAGAAGTGATTTCTAGCAGGAATCTAAAGTGTAAGCTAGAACAAGGAAATAGGCTTCAGACATGAAAATGACTTTGGGCTAGGCCAGAAAAGTTGGCTCAAATATTTTGGTCATCCTGATAAGCCCTTAGAAACAGTGATCATGGGAATGTTCATTGAATTTTGTTTATTGCTTTGCTTGTTCTTTGAATATTTGTATTTATTGTCTTCCTTGTTCCTTGACTATTTGCATCTCTTGTAATGCTAGTCCCTCAACCTAGAACTGATCTGAATAGTTGCATCTAATTCAAATGGTATAAAAACAAAAAGGAGGAGGGAGGATGGGATAAGGGGTTCTAGGGAGGGAAACTGGGTAAAGGGGATGACATCTGAAATGTAAATAAATAAAATAACCAATAAAAAATGAAGTTTCTAAATCTGCAATATGCTAAAGAGTTGGCATTTTATAAAAAAAATTATATTTATCAAAATGGTCAAGATATCTGAAGCTCCACTACCATCTGTTTCCAAACAGAATGGATTAACCAGACCATTAAAGGAAAAATAAGTTAACATACATACAAGAAAGAAATAGAGAAACAGAGATAGAGAAACAGAGACAGAGAAAAACAGACACAGAGAAGAAAGGCCCAATAAAGCTAAAAAAAAAATCTTCTCATTTACATAAATTTCCTTTTCAAAAGACTAACATTTGACAGAACTCACTTCACTAACCCTATATCTAGTCTTTCTATCAAATGTCTGCTTTGATATCACAGATTAAACTGAGGAAGATAACTTGAGGTGTGCTGTCTGTGGAACCAATGCTGGTAGTTTCTGGTTATTAACTCTCTCTTGGTATGCTAGGTTCAGAGCTGATGAATTCTTGCAATTAACACTAATTTACTATTCTGGGGGAAAGACTTGATGGCTTCTGGCTGTTGGCTCCTACTGCTAGCTGAAGGGCATTATAAAAACAGTCATTTGGTGAGAGGTTCATTAACATTTTGTGAGGTAGTAACAAAGAAAAGGATGGAGATTAAGCCATGCATACACACCACACACACACACACACAGGCCTGACCACCAATTTCATCAGTTTTACATGTGCATACATAATTAAATACAGTCATATCTAATACATACTTATGTACATTTATGTAGACAGACAGATATATATGCATAGTATGCACATTCACTGACACAAGCACAAACACACACATTTGTATACATACACATATATGTACATATAAACATTTGGTAGATGTAGCAGAACTCCAACAGACACACTTTACTTTTTCTATCAGACATTTTAAATTTCTAGGACAAAAGCTCTCTATGTAAGAAAATAATTAATTTACAGGTAAAAAGTTACACAAGACAGAGTTATGCTATGTTATGTTTATTTTGGTAATAAATCCAAAGAAGTTGTTTTATCTGTGTTGTGTTTTATAATCTTATTATAAGGCTAATGTAACAGTTCCACAAGGTCTTGCTTTATCCTGGTGTACACTTATGGTCTCATCTTTGTGTGAGGCGTGGACCATGAGATGAAGCCTGGTAAAGTGGAGCTAGTGCTAGAAGCCCTGGAGACCCTGAAGGGATGGTAAGAGCTTTACCTGCTTTGGGCACCTGGCCCCTGTCACATAGCTACAGTCCCCCATAGAGAGATTTGTGGCCATGGGTTATGTAAGTGCACACATAGATAAGGCATCCCTAACATCTCAGACCAAGCTAAGAGGACACACTTTACTGTCAGATCCCAATGTACCCCAAAAAAGTATATAAAATTCTATCCAGAAGGAACAGAGTAATGTGAGAATTATTCTATTTTCTGAAAACGTCTGTCATAATAGCTGTAACACTGCCTGGGAAGAGAACTGCTGTCCTGAAGCTAACATCATGAGAAGTTCCTGTTGCACCACTCTCACTGTTTAGCCAGCCTTCTGCCAACTCAGCCTGGCTTGGCTCGGCTCAGTGCAGCCAGTGTCATGTCTTGAAGCAATAGCAGTGACAGCAGTGGAGTTTGGTACACAGGCCTTCATACTTGGATGAGAATGATCCAGAATCAGAATGTTTTTCCTTGATCACAAAAATGTCCCAAGCCTATTTTTCTTCTTCATGCAATTTATGAAAGTTCATTGTCTTCCTCATTATACAAGCCTTTATATATTATTGTATGAGAAGGGGGGTATTCTACACTTGATTTTAACTTTATTATATCTTTCTGACAAAACAACTAAAATCATCTCCTTAACTTTCTTCCTAAAATTATTTTAATCAAATCAGGAGTTCTATAAACTCATTCAACAAAACAGCATTATTATATGAAAGTATATTTTCATATTGATTATGCAGAATATCTGTCAAACAGAGTGTGTAAAATCTCAGAGAAAAAGTAGGCTATGTCAGATAGATGAGAAGTACACCACTAGCAGGCTTATCACCAGCAAGAAATGATTCTAGGTTGAAATCTCTGGGGTCCATTCCATTCTAGAACACATCTATTAGGGTAACACAAAATGGTGGGCCAGATCTACGAAACTCACTTACTTGCCGTGGCTTTTCCTGCATGGCTCCTGAAAACTTGCCATGTTCTCTTTTAGAGTATAGCCTGAAGATTAACTCTTATTGTCCATACTTGTTTATTTGCACACCCCAGATTTATCCACATCCTAGTCAGTGCGTAAGTCTAGTCTGGCCACCTAAGTCATGTTCAACTTCAAGACTCAACCTGTCCCCACATCTTTTCTCCTTTTTGAAATTACTCCATTTATAAGAAACTTATAACTAACAAAGGAAGTCTACATGTTTATATATCAATGCAGGAATGTCAATAAACTGAAAGGTCAAGCCATCAACCCTCCAAAAACCTACCAGTCATATAGAAATGCTTACAAATGATAATTATTTGATAAACTCTAGGTCACAGAAATTAAAAGAACAATCATAAATTTTCTCAAAGAATTCAAGGAGTGCCAAAATGATAAATGTATCAGTGAAATCAAAGAAAAAGAATTTAAGAAGAATTTTGATGACCAAAAAAAAAAAAACCAAACACACACAAAAAATCCCCAAAAAACAAAAACAACAACAAAAGCAAACAAACAAACATAAGGGTGGTATAAATAACAGAAATCTCAAGATTTGAAAACAGAATTTGACAAAGAGTAAGTAATATTGAAGAGTAATAAAGCTAATATGAATGTGAATTAAGAAACACAATATCCTCAAAAGGAAATTCAATGGAAAGTCTTACAAGTAAAATGAATAAAGCCGAAGACATTGGTTCTCAAAGGTAAAATAAAGAACTTAGATCAAATAACAAAGAACATAATTTTGTGGTTGTTATTTTAGGTTTTCTAGTCAGGGTTTCTCTCTGTATCCCTGGCTATTCTTGAATTCTCTCTGCAGACCAGATTGATTTGAACTCAGAAATTTGTTTTGATTTATCTCCTGAGTTCTGGGACTGAAAGTGTGTGTCATTAGCTCATGCTGACTTTTAAAACATAGAAAAGGAGCACAAGAAAAGAGTGAGACCTGATAAAATAAAGCACAGAACATTTGAATTATAGCCAGATATGAGGGAAAAACATCTCAAGGCAATGACATAGGCAAGATCTACCACAAGATTATAGAAGAAATCTCCCACAAAATAGGGAATCATTCATACTTAATAACCACACAGATTACCAAATATATAAGAACAGAAAAGAAACCCATACTTAAAATACTAAATATACATGACACTGAATGTTCATTGAAAGTTACAAAAGAAAGAGTGCAACTCATATTTAAAGAACAACACATCAGAATAACAGCTGTTTTTTTAGTGGAAATATAAAAAGCCAGAAGAGTCTGAAGCAATTTCTTCTAACTCTTAAAAACTGAGGTAACCAACAAAAATAATATGCCAATAAACTACCAGCAATGATTGAATTAGAAAGAAAAAAATGCACATATAAACTACCTAAAATGTTTTAGACTGTTTAGTCAACAAACCAAACCTAAGAAAAATACAAGAAGCATAATATGAGGCTGAAGAGAAGGCTATTTCCAGTTTCTGGCTATTATGAATAAAGCTGCTATGAACATAGTTGAACAAGTGTCTTTGTGAGACGGTGGAACATCTTAGGACTATTTATTTCACTTATCTTTTGTAAGTAGTATATATCAAAAAAATAAAAGCAGTTATTAAAAGTATTTCAAATAAGAAAAGTCCAGGTCCAGATGATTTTAGTGCAGAATTCTACCAGATTTTCAAAGAAGACCTAATACCAATACTCTTCAAACTATTCAACAAAATAGAAACAGGACACTTCCAAACTCATTCTATGATGCCAAAGTCACCCTGATTTCTATGGCACACAAAGGCATTACAAAGAAAGAGAATATCAGACCAATTTTCTTTATGAACATTTATACAAAAATACTCATTTAGATTATCCAATTTTTGAAGTACAGGGTTTTGAAGTAAGTGCTAATGATTGGTTGGATTTCTTTAGTGTGTGCTTCTCACTCTTGAGATTTTAGAGTTATTATAGTTTCCTTTCCCTGAGGAAATACTTTAAGTAGCTAATGAATAAGACAAGCATCAGAAGCAGTATTAACACCGTAGTGGACAGAATAGGAGCTTTGTTAGGATACCTTGTGTAGTTTGGCAAGTTGATGATCAGAGACTCATCCTTCCCAGATGCATAATCAGGAAAGAATTATGTTCATCAGCTAACATGAATGCTCTGGATCTTCAAAGCTGGTCTTCACCCATGCCAGGATGGATCCCCACTAATACTCCTTCTGGCTCTACAAAGAACAGCAACCTAGTGTCCTGGGGTATAAACAAAACCTTGCTCACACCACAGCTCCAGTTGGAATCTAACTGTGAATTCCACAAACATTAAAAGAAGCAATTAATTCATTTTGTTGTCATTATTATGTTTGTAAAGCTAAACAGAATTGGAAGAAGACACAGGTGACTAATACAAACACAGTAAGGATAAAGCCTGGCCCCTCCTTCTTCACCAAGGTCAGAGTAAAAGTAGAAAAAGAAGAAAAGCTGTCCCTATGTTTAAGATGTCCTTCTGGTGGTGATGTGTCCAGAAAGTGTAAAGATAGTACACTGGACTGTGCAGTCCAACATAGGGACCCAGAGGATTAAATAAAAGAAATGCATTCTCTTATAATTTACAAAGCTTAAAAGTATCCAAGGTCAAGTACCAGCAGGTATTAATTTTATACCTGTGAATTAGACTGTCTTTGTATTTGAACACTTCCATGTATGATTCTCACAGAACTTTCCATATATATATATATATATATATATATATTATATATATATATATATATATTGCACACATACCTAAGGACATAAGTACAATTTGTATAGTCTGTATAATGTCACTTATGTGTATGTTTCAAGACTAATCATTTGGAGTTGGATAAATAATGGTGTACCATTCCTAATAAAGTGTTTTTATCCCACAATGAGGATTCTTTGTTGCTCAAAGAAACTTTTCTTTACCACAGAGGGATACCATAACAATATAACACCATAAATCAACATGTACAATTGTGAGCCCAAGATCCAAGAAATACATTTACAATACAACTCCTGCATCTAAGGCTCAGGGATCATTGCAGAAGAGGGTATGGATGATTCTAAGAACCATAGGATCACAATCATTGCATCCTTGGCAATGTCAGAAGCTACAAAAATAAATTCTCATTAACATGACTTTTTCATAATTGTGGGTTAAAAATGAGCAAGAGCAATATACCTTGTAATCTGAACCGGGGAAATTCCAGAAGGCCAGAGATATACACTGCTATGATGTGTAATTAACATTCCCAAAGAACTAGAGGATAATCTGGTAGGGATTGGATAAGATATCAATGCTTATTAAGTTATGTACATGAGTACAGCCTCAGGCTTTCCACCCAGACAGCTTTGAAATAGTCAACCCTGAGAATCTGAATCAGTAAGGAGATCATTTGAAGTCACCTTGTGAGTATGTGGTCTAACTGGGGGTGATCAAATAAGATTTTAAATTATCGCTTCTATTTTAGTTATTTAATTTACTTATTCACTTTGCATCATTATCACAGCCCCCTCTTCCTGGTTCCTCCTCACATGATCTCTCAAACCATCGTCTGAGATAATGAGGGCTCCACTGGATATCCCTTGAACTTGGCACATCAAGTCTCTGCAGGGATAGACACATCCTCTCATAATGAGGCCAAACATGACAGCCCAGTTAAGGGAACAGGATCCACAGGTGGACAACAGACTTAGGGACGGTCCCCCTTCCAGTTGTTGGGTAACCTGCATGAAGACTGAACTGCATATCTGCTACAATATGTTTGGGGGGGCCTAGTTCAAGCTCATATATGTTCTTTGGTTGGTGATCCAGACTCTCAGAGCCCCCAGTGGTGCAGTTTAGTTGATACTCTTGATTTTCCTGTGGAGTTCCTATCCTCTCCAGGTCCCACAATCCTTCTCTCAACTCTTCCATAAGACTCTCCAATCTTAGTCCAATATTTGATGTTTTCCTTCTAGTATCATCTTTAGGTTTTGATTAGTATAAAGATATTGTTGAAATTTGGTTTTGTCATGGAGTATCACTGTTTTTCCATCTATAATGATTTAAAGTTTTGCTTGATATAGTAGTCTGGGCTGACACTATGATCTCTTAGGGTCTGTATGACATCTGAGTTTTAGAGTTTCTGTTGAGAATTCAGGTAATTTCTGATAGGTCTGCCTTTAAATGTGACTTGTCACTTTTACTTTGCAAATTAGATATTCTTTCTTTGTTCTGAAATTTAGTATTTTGAATATTATCAAGTACGAATGCTTGACACAATTAAAGATATTCTGTTATGCTTGCAGACAGGAGGCTAGAGTATTTGTACTCTGAAAAGCTCCATGCAGAAGCTGACTGAAATAGATGCAGAGACCTACAACCAAATATTGGACTGAGATTGGAGAGTCTTACAGAAGAGTTAAGGGAAGAATTGAGAGACCTGGAGAGTATAACAAACCCACAGGAAGATCAAGAGAGTCAACTATTCATGCTTGCAAGGTCTACAAAGAAACGATAGTCTTAACATTCAACGCTCTCTTTTAATTTCATTTTAGCATCTCTTCTTTAGCATGTTATTTGTATTACACTAAAAATCTCAGAGCAGATAGGTTGTACCTGTGATGGAGAACACCACCTCAACTAACACCCCTCCTAAGGTCTTAGCTATAAACTCTTCTGAGTTCTTTAGGTCTCCTCTTCCTCCTTTTCCTTTTCCTCCTCCTCCTCCTTTATCTCCTTCTCCTTCTTTTCCTCCTTCTATTCAAGTACACAAAATTTGTTCTCCAGACAAGCAACACATGTAGCAGCTGGGCGTTGTCATCTGGGTGGTTTTTGTTCAGGGCTGTATCACTGTGGAGGATACTCTAGAACCTCTTGACAGTAATACACACCTACATCCTCAGCATGCACCCCGCTGATTTTCAGTGTGAAATCTGTTCCTGACCCACTGACACTAAACCTGTCTGAGACTCCTGATGCATGGGTGGACATCAATTCGATCAGGAGCTGAGGAGACTGTCCTGGCCTCTGGAGAAACCAATTCAAGTATGTCTTCCCATCTTCATGTAGGAGACTCTTACTAGACCTGCAGGAGATGGAAACTGACTCTCCAGGAGTGACAGGATTGGAGAGTTCATCCTGGGTCATCACAATATTCCCACTGGCTCCTGAAATGAGAAAAATGAAAGGTATACCCAAATAAAATCATATTTTCAAATGATTTGTCCTTCCTTTATTTATTTCCTACTTATTGTGTTCATTACTTTCATTCATATTTCAAAAATGTTCAACATAAAATATCTATATAAAGAGAGCATAGAAATTATCTAGGAATCACCTGAACCATCAGCTTTGGTAGTTGTAAGAGTAGTCACAAAATCTTCGTTTCACCCTTGAAACCTTACAGATACATAACTACCATGGAAAACTGGTAATCTCAGACATGAACAGAACCTTCATCTATATCTGTATCTGCATCAGCAAGGCCCCAGAAATCCCCATCCCCCATATTCTCCTTCTTTATCTTTGTTTCTTTACTTACCAGGGATCCAGAGCACAAGCATCCCCAGGAGCTGAACAGAACACTTCATTTTGAGAACTTGATATGAAAAGTCCTGAATATTCAAGGCAGAAAGAGGGGGTAGCTTTTGTATTAGACTTGCAAGGAGAAGCGAACCCTAGGGAACATTATGCAAATACATTGGTTAGTACAGCTGTTGCTACTAAAAGTACCAAGGGTAAGTAAAAGCCCATTTTCATGTGTGGAGTAAAATAAAGTGTCTCCTTGTTATGAAATTTCAATTTCTACTGCCTATATGGTAGATGGACACCCCTGATAATGACTGCATGTACATAAATTTCAGTCATAAACCATCTACAAGGGCAAGGCATGACTAGGTGATCCAGACTGAAGCTTCATTCAGGTATGTGTCTCGAAGTGATTATTTGAATGAGAAGTAATTATACCCTATGACAAGAAAGACAAAAGAAAAAAGAAATAAAATTAACGGCCTTCTCTAAGAAAAGGTGAGAGTGGGAGAAAATTTTTTTATAATAGCATAAATATGAAAATTCCCTGTAACAACTCATACAATCTATTACTAATAATATTTTCTTGTATATGCCACATAAGCCAAAGTGTTCAGAATTTCTTATGATGCAGCAATTGAGTTTTCCTGAGTGGCTGAGGCACTTGCCTCCTGAGTTTGATACCAAGAACTCACAAGATCTGTTACCCTAGTTTGATCACCCTTCTACTATCGCAGGCATATGCACATATGCAAAGATGCACACAACAAAGAAGTCAATATTGTTTTAAAGAATGTCCTATGGGTAACGAGATACAGTATACTACAAATATTTCATTTACTTTTGTTTTGAATACTGTTTTGCGAGGTCTACTAAAATCTATTTTTTTCTCCTTATGCAAAATTTAGTTCTTCATGGTTGTTATGTTTGTGACACTTCAATTATTTGTTTGGTATGTACTTGGAGCAGACAGTGAAGTGAAAATGTAAGGATTCCTTGGAAAGTCAGTTGGATAGTGTTTTTGCTGGGGCAAACACATAAAGAGAATGGCTAAAATAAAAAACTCAGGCGATAGCAGATGCTGGCGAGGATGTGGAGAAAGAGGAACACTCCTCCGTTGTTGGTGGGATTGCAAGATGGTGCAACCACTATGGAAAACAGTCTGGCGGGTCCTCAGAAAATTGGACATATCACTACCTGAGGACCCAGCTATACCACTCCTGGGTATATATCCAGAAGATGCTCTAACACATAACAAGGACATATGCTCCACTATGTTCATAGCAGCTTTATTTATAATAGCCAGAAACTGGAAAGAACCCAGATGCCCTTCAACAGAGGAATGGATACAAAAAAGGTGGTACATTTATACAATGGAATATTACTCAGCTATTAAAAACAATGAATTTGATAAATTCTTATATAAATGGATGGAACTAGAAAATATCATCCTGAGTGAAGTAACCCAATCGCAAAAGAACATAAATTGTATTCACTCACTGATTATTGGATTTTAGCCCAGAAGCCTGAAATACCCAAGATTCAACTCACAGACTACATAAAGCTCATGAAGAATGATGACCAAGTAGGGGGGTTTCAGTCCTTCTTAGAAGGAGCAACAAAATACTCAAGGGTGCAAATACGGAGACACAGTGCAGGACAGAAACTGAAGGAGGGACCGTCTACAGACTATTCCACCTGGATATCCATCCTATGTGCAGTCACCAAAGGTAGAGGTTGATGTGGATGTCAGGATGTACATGCTGACAGGAGCCTTAGAAGTCTCCTTAGAAGTCTGCAAGAGTCTGACATATTCAGAGGCAGAAGCTCACAGCTAACCATTAAACTGATCATGGGGTTCCCAATGGAGAAGACAGAGTGAAGGCTGAAGGAGTTGAGAGGATGCGCGACACCATGAGGAAAGCAACAATCCCAACCAACCAGAGCCCCCAGGGTCTAAACCACCAGCCTGGGAGTGCTTAGGGAGGGACCCATGGCTCCAGCTATATATGCAAGGGAGCTAATATAAGGGGGAGAAGAGATCCTTGGTCCCATGAAGGCTGGACGTCGTGGGGGGGTGATACTTGAGGGTGGGGAGGTGAGGTACGGGGGAGGGTGGGTGGGGGTACACCAACGTGGAGGCAGGAGGAGGGGGGAAGGGATAGTGAGTTCCTGGGAGGGAGGGGGGAAATGGGGTAAGGGAGAATGTCTGAAATGTAAAAAAAAATTTCCAATAAAAAAAAAAAAAGAGAGTTGCTTCCCAATTAGCTAACCTAAATAAAAGTAGTTACCCGCACTGCTCTCCATACCTACATGGCTTTCCATCCTCCTACATCTCTGCTCTCCCTAGCTCCTCCTCATTCTTTTCCTCTTCCTCTCCTTACTCCTCCCACCTAAGCTCCTCCTATATAGCATAGCTAAGAAAATTCAAAGCCCTGAAGTGTTATATATTCTGACTTGATTTTTCTTATTTGTAATTAAGTCTCTATGTCCTCTACGTGCACAGGTTGACATATATATGAATGACATCATTAAAAATATAAGAAATAGATCTTACACACAACATCTAAAAACATACCTGTGAGCCGTACTCTTCTTTTGTGTTGAAAAGTGGTTCAGTTCATGACTTTCTTTGCTCTATTATTAGAAAATGTTCATCAGATTATTAGCAGGTAGGGACGTACGATTAAAGGTAACACAAATGTGTGTTCCCAGGCCAAACTTTGGTACAGAAAAAATTATCAGTTGTATAATTTGATGAGTGAGTTTTGGTTTTATAATGACAACTGGACTCTTCAAAGTGATGAAGCATGATCTCTTATAGTTTTATTTTCTTCTGTTTCATTTTGCTTTGTTTTGTTTGACAATTGCATCATTACCATAGTGGTGATGCTCTTATGCCAACAAAAGTGAAAGTAAGAAAGCTAAGGATAATTCATAATGATGTGTTAAGATGAAATTAGTTTCTACTCTATCTATCCCTGCAATTCATTGATCATGATTCTTATCATAAATTAATTTAATAATTTTATTTGTAAAATGTATCTAGGAATAGGATAAGCATATATATCAACTTACTCTTTTATGCTTTATTGTTCTGAGAAAATTTGCATTTTTCTGATGATATTCATGTCCTATCAAACAAGTAGGTAATAACAGGTAGTCACTGAGTTTAGGCTACAAGACCTAACAATGGATAATGGTCTTGAATCTTTCTTTGGAACAATTCATATGAGTTTGTAAATTCAAGATATTTAAATCTGCTTTTAAAGACAAAACAAACATACATCTACAATTATGGTAAAATTGTGATCCCTTGTATCATTATCCCAATTATGGTTCTGCAACCTGGTTCCTGTTGGTTGAAGATATAAAATAACATCAAGAGATGATTGTGCCTACTGGATACAGGTTTTTCTTATTTAACTTTCTCTTCCTTTAGATATGAATAAATTACATCAATTGTCTTTAAACAAAAATTATTTTGTAATTGAATGTATAAATAAATATAAACATTTTAATAATTTTGAGGGTTTTTTATCACTGTGGCCTCTTTGAAAACAAAGAAAGTGATATTGTTCTGGATATTTATTATAGCCAGGCAAATATAAAAATATACTCATATATATATATGAGTTATGGTTAGGGTTAGGTTTAGGGTTCATATATATGAATACAGTGCTTTTGTTCTATCTTCTAAATTAAAAATAACTACCATCTTTGTACCTTTTGCTGTTCTGCCATAAAATGATTTCTGCAGAACATCTTAAATGTCAGCATTCCTTCACAAACAGTAAAGGCTTCTCAGTGTGACTGCTTCTAGGTCACTCACACTCACATCAGAACTCTTTACCAACTATCTGTAAGTAACCCCAATGAACTAGTTGGGAGAACTTTAATAAGTTTGAATTTTGGTTTGTTATGGAGTAAGTAGTAAATTCATTTCTTAATGTTAGTATATCTCATAGTACTATGAAAGATACATTTCAGAAGGATGCAAATACAACAGTTGTTTTAGTAAAAACCAAATATTTGTCCATGAATATTCAGATGGATAGATGTTTCCAGAATTAAAAAAAAAATGATGTAAAAAGATTAGAAAGCTTTTGCAAGTTGTAAAGGTCTGAATAAGTTATTTAAGATATATAAAAAGTAAAACTTAAAGACAATGTATAAGATATTAAAGTTTCCAATGTCCAAGTTTAACAATTATAAATATTGACAAAAATGTATGTCTATCCAATGTTTATTTAGAAGTATCTTACTATTAAAATTGAATAGTATTTTCTGCATCATCTTCCAACTGCATCCCATAAACTGTCAGGGTAAAGTCTGCTCCATAGCTACAGCTGATGAACTGAGGAAGGAGTCCAGAAAGAAGAGTATGGCCTTCTGAATAAGGAGCTATGAATCTCCCCTTGGCTTCTTCTGTTACCAGTTCATATCATCTGTGTTTGTTCTGCAAGTGACAGCGTCATTTCTCCTCAATCATTGGCAAGAATTATGGAGATTGGGTGACAGTTTTTTCCGCTGTAATATCTGTTTATGGAAGAAAAGTAAGAAAGACAAATCAAATGTGCCATATTTATTTAGAATGAAACTATCAAATTCGTAGAAACTAAAGAATTTTGTGGAGATTATGAAAACTTAACAACTGCCACAAAGGAGAGAAACCTTAACAGAGATCCAGAGGAGGAAAATACCGATTAGCTAAGCTTGAGAAAACATGACCATGGCCTTAAGTACTAACCAGCTTCATACTCAGCTAGATTATGTACATTATATATCATCAGAAATGCTGAGGTGGTAATGGAGTCCATGCAAATTATATTGGATATGGTAGTGGGTGGGGACATAGACTGAATAGACAGTGGAAATCTTCATATAGAGTCTCTTCACAGATAAGCAGATACTCAGGACTAGGTTTAAACTGTTGCCTCCTAGGTTGTTATCTTTTCTCTCCTCCATTCTTATGAATGAGACTTTTGTGCTTTGGATTCAGTGTTACATTGACCCAACAGGACAGAGTCCACAATGACCTTGTTGATATTGTTTCTCTTTTCCCATATAGCACCCTATAATTTGTGATAGAAGGGGCTAAGATAATATCTCATTAACATGACTTCTGTCTATACCCTAAAAATCCTGATTATCACTTCTGCATTCATCTGGTGTTTCCAAATTTCCATATTCTTTTGGAAATTTGTCATTCTGAACCAGAATACAAATTTCTGGGAAAACTGAAAATGCTTTTACATTTTATTTTCTGTGAAGAAAGTTACCAAATTTGTTGTTAGTAGAAATAGTGAGGCTTACATCTTGCATACAGTTTCTGTAGTAACTGTAGATCTATATTTTCATATGGTACATTCAGGATTTACAAATGAAAACTTGAGGATTAGTGTGCTATATAATGGGACAAATTATGGATAAACAATTCAAATAATATGTTTTTAAAACAAAATATTATCAAACTCCATTTTTAGTACATGAGATTGCTTAACAAGTTGGACATCAAGAAAGGTGTGCAAGGTACTCCAAAGAAACCAAAATGTACATGGGAACACATATGCATGAATATATATATGAATACACACACATACATGGGTTTGTAAAAAATGAAAATATACATTGGAAGTATATGCACCAAAATTAATATCAGACACAAGGAATAGTTACCAGAAAATATGTGCATTGTTCATGTAGTGAATGTTTCAGTCTGACACTCCCCTGAGTAAGGTTTAGATCAGTCTGAAGAACAGTGTAGGAGAAAATGGATGCTATTTTGAAAGCCTGTCTGCAAATGTCTAATGTCTCTGATAAAAGGAAGTCTTATGTCTTTCTGTTGACTAAATGTTTTTTCATTGAGTTACAGACAGTAAGTGAAAAGCAGGGGAATTACTGAGCAGTTTCCAAGTCAATTTTAAAGAATGATTTGGCCAGCTGTCTTGGCAGCACTCCTCACTGGAGCACTAGACCTGCAGGTGATGGAAGCTGACTCTCCAGAAGTGACAGGATTGGAGAGTTCATCCTGGGTCATCACAATATCCCCACTGGCTCCTGAAATGAGATAAATGAAAGGTATGCACAAGCATAATGGTACTTTCAAATAACTTTTCTTTCCTTTATTTTCTACTTATTGTGTTCATGACTTTCATTCATTTTTCAAAAATGCTCAATATAAAATATCCATGTAAAGAGAGCATAGAAACTATCTAGGAATCATCTGGACCATCAGCTTTGGTAGTTATAAGTTATCTCAGGTATGAACAACACCTGCATCTACATCTGCATCAGGAGAGCACAGAAATCTCCAATCCACATTATTTTTTATCTAATTCTTTACTAACCAGGAATCCAGAGCACAAGCAGCCCCAGGAACTGAAGAGAGAACCTCATTCTGAAAACTTGATATGAAGAGTTCTGAATATTCAAGGCAGAAAGAGGGGCTAGCTTTTGTCTTTGACTTGCAAGGAGAAGTGAACCCTAGAGAGTATTATGCAAATCCATTGGTTAGCACAGCTGTATGAAAAGTACCAAGGGCAAGTAAAAATCCATTTTATGTGTGCAATACCATAAATTGTCTCCTGTTTTGTTTTGTTTTTCTTAAGAAACAGATACAATTCCTATTGCCTAGAACATAGGGTAGGTGGACACCCTTGAAAATGACTGGTGTGTTTGAAGTGATTATTTGAATAAGAAATCTATAATGACAAGTAAAACGAAAAGAACAAAAGAAATAAAATTAAGATCTTTCTTGAAGGAAAGGTGAAAGAGTGGGAGAAGAATTTTATACAAAAATATGAATATGAAAATTCTGTGCAATAACTCACACAATCTATTACTAATAATATCCTCTTGTACATCATCAAGTGAATATATGCCACATAAGTCAAAGTCTTCAGAATTTCTTATAATGAAGCAGTTCAGTTGCCTCCAAGCCTTGCTTTCTGAATTTGATACCCAGAACTCACTAGATCAGTTACTTCAGTTTGTCCCTGATCACCTTTCTACCACATTAGGCATGTACTCATATATATAGACACAATACAGAAGGAAGTATTGATTTAAAGATTGTCCTATGGGTAATGAAATGCAATATACTACAAATATTTCTTATACTTTTGTTTTGAGGACTCTACTAAAATCTATTTTTTCTCTTTATAAAGAATCTATTTCTTTCATGAGTGTTATCATTAACTCCTTTGTGGTACTTCTATTGCTTACTTGGCAGGAAGTTGGACCAGACACAAATAATGTTCAACAGTGTTTTCTGTGTACTACAACAACAAGACTGCAATCCATTGTATTTAATGCATCATTTCAGTCTTTGCTCATGATATTTATTTTATATATAATGATTAAAGTATGTGCTAAAGGCAAGAAATGATGTGTCAGATCTGTGCTAGGAGGATAATTTCAGAGCTATATTGGTTTGATCATGCTACTTCAATCTGAGAAACCCAAGAATCTCACAGACCTAATAAGCACCAGAGAAACTTGATGTGAGAAAATAGCACTGATATTTCTAATTGTTTTTCTTTCTGACATTATCTGTAAAATAATATTTTCTCAAAACAGTCTCTGAAACTCCTAAGTATTAAGATTATCATTTTTTAATAAGATGAGAATGCCCAATAACCTTTGTATGATATTAAAATAATTTCTTTTAACTGTCTAACTCTAATTTAACTCATGAAAGTTTCTAATTGTCTTTTAACAATATATAATATTGTGAAATATATAAAAATATTTAGAAAGTATTAAAATTACTTTTAGTAAAAAATAATTTAATTATTTTTGATTGTCTTGTGTTCTTTTTATACTGAAAACTATTTAGAACTTATTCTGAAATTTTCTGTATTGTATATAGTATAAAAATAATAAACTGACCTGGAGTCACAAGTTTTCACAGTGCCTTGAACAATAGGGTTTCATTATTTGATATTTTTCTCACTGAGATATATACACAATTAATATTCCTGTGTTACATTTCAATTGTTATTTTGCTGGTATGTTAGCTTGCTGGGCTTACAAGTTTTATGCATTAAATATATTTTTACTTAAAAAGTAAATTGAATACCCTAGTGGGGCTTGAAATAATACCAGGTAACATATACTACCCATGACATCATGTCACCTAAACTATTGATCTCTAGAATGATAGGTTAATAGATAAAGAGACTATTATATATCTAAGAGAAAACAATTAATGTTCAAAACTGCTAAAATATTTCTCTCAAATACGAAGGAAAATATTATGATGTACTATATTGTCATTTAGAAAAAAATGTATGTTCACCAATTTGGACTGTTAGAAAATATATTAGGCAGGAGTTGTTCATTAGTTGAGGCACCGGTACAAAATTGCTTCCTCCAAATCTAGGACAGAGGATCTATAATATCATTACTAATCGATGATTTACTTCCTTACTTTACTTTTTGTAAACTAGTTTTATGGCACATAGTGATCAATCTATAAGAGAATAATTAAAATTCACTAAACTAGCTAAATTATATATATATAATAATATATATTATATATATATATATATATATATATAATCCAGTCTCCCGAGTGTCATCAGTTAATTTCCCTTAGACAGTAAACAGACTTTCTCCTGCTCAGAGCAGATTCCAAGAAGTTGTAAAACAATTAACTAAAGGTCACTAAAAGGGAACTCATGATTTATTATAGGTATTAGGAAAGAAGAGAAAATATTGCCTGGGTTTATCTATACAAAATTTTACTAATTTCTTTGTTATAGTTTTAAATAATGTATATATATATATATATATATATATATATATATATATATATATATATCCATTATATGCATTAGGAACTCCAAGGATAAATACTGTGGATTTAGTTGCTAAGAAATATGGCTGAAGTTTCTTTAATATATAAAGAAAACTGTTCATAAATAATTAATGGCCAAATTAGGAGACATTTTAAAAGTATAATTAGACTGGTATGTTTTGAATTTTAAATTTTAGCTAAGAAATAAACTCATTCAATCCAAATTCACTCAGGCATATTTGACTGGTTTATATAGCATAACTCTTAACTTGGTCATGTGAAATCTGGGAAATCAAACTGCCTCAAACACTGTGCTTTAGAATTGAATAGATATGTAAATGCACCATCTAAATTTATGAAATCAATGAATGTTATTAAATTGCAAGAAGAGTTTTTGTTTGATTTGGTGTCAGGAGCCATAATGGGACAAGCTAATTATTAGCAGATGATCATCCTGAAATGTTTACCTTGGATTATTATATAATCTGTGGCAAAGTGAGCTCTCATCCAGCAAGGCTGTGGGGGACTTATTTTAGGAAAGATTCGGGCTACTAATATGCTTTTCCTATTATTATCAAACATATGTAACAATCACTAAGCAATAGCACACCCCTTTGGAGCAGATCTCTGCAGACCCACTAAGATGTACTGTTGCATAGTGATGCTATATAGACAAATAGATGACTTCTTAAGCCTTAATGATGATCCTAAAAGAATTCCTAAAATTATATCAATGATTATTAAGCTCTTTTATAATGGGACTGCTATTAGTTCCCTCTATGATAGTCAAAACTGCATTGAGAACTCATCCAGTCTCCCGAGTGTCATCAGTTAATTTCCCTTAGATAGTAAACAGACTTTCTCCTTCTCGGAGCAGATTCCAAGAAGTTGTAAAACAATTAACTAAAGGTCACTAAAAGGGAACTCATGATTTATTATAGGTACTAGGAAAGAAGAGAAAATATTGCCTGGGTTTATCTATACAAAACTTTACTAATTTCTTAGTTATAGTTTTAAACCTTTGGTGAACCTGTGGAGCTAGACAGGTGATGGATGTTTAGTCAGATAATTACTCCTAATGGATATGCATGTAAACATTATCTATTGTAAACTTCTATTTCAATTTATGATTTGAATTTTGGTGTGAACTTGTGGTGAACTTTGTAACATGTGACCATGTACTCTGTAAGATGTATAAGTACTGAGGACAAAAAGATAAGAATTAGTTAGCTAGATATAGAATAGAATTAGATATAGAATAGAATTAGATATAGAATAGAATTAGATATAGAATAGAGTTAGATAAAGAATAGTGTTAGATATAGAATAGTGTTAGATATAGAACAGAGATAGAATAGAGTTTTTCCCTTTTCCCAGATAGAATAGAAGTGTTCCTTTTTCCCCATTTAGGACCTTTCTGCTTTTCCCCTCAGATAGCTTTCATAGGAAACTTTTAACAATTTAGTAATACATGCTATAAGTGACATCTCTAAGTGTCTTTTCTTCCAGAGACCTTGTCAGAGACCAGCAGATTCTGCTGAGAGAGTACAAAGGCTATTTGCCTAATCCTCTGCTGTTTTGGGGCTGAGATGCTAGTACCAGAAACTGCAGTTTCTGGTGTCAGAGGATACCAGAGGGCAGGTCAGCTACAGTAGCATAGTAAGTGAACTTTTCTAGCATAGAATAGTAAACTCTTGTTATACAGTAACCCTAAATATCTTGTAAGACCAAAGGCTTACCACGAATCTTGTAAGGCCCAAGTCTTTACCCCAATCGCATAAGACCAAGTCTTACCCTCCACTCCCCCACCCCGCTGATGCTCTTTCTTCCCATCCCCCTTGGCTACCTCAAGAAGAACTGACTAGGAGAAGAAAGAAGAGACCCCCTCCTTCTGCTCCCACCAAGCTGGGGCTGACTCCTGGCAATTTGGAGAAGGAATAAGTAAAGGAAAACAGTAAATATGATTACACAAAACCTTCAGGAATTAAGATCTGGATTCCAGCATTGACTGTAGTGATGACATCATAAACACGTACACTGATGTCAACTCTTATCACCTTGTTCACATACCCCTTATGTCATCTACACTCTAGTTAAATAGCTTTCAGAGGAATACAAAGAATCTCAAGGAACAAAGAGAGATATAATAATTGCAGTTTGCTAGAGCATATTCTTGGTTCTAAACACCTTTAGTTAGATGCTGGTGGCCTATTCTAAAACTGTAAATAACATTTTTGTATCATGGTAAAATTTTCACATACGAGGAGAGAAAAATGGCTACATGGTTAAGAGAAGTGCATACTCTTTTAGAGAACTATTCCAGGTGATCTGACACCTTCTTCTAACCTCCAGAGGCACTAAGTACTCATCTGGTGCAAATGTAGGTTGAACACCTATACAGATAAAATAATAATTTATTCTTAATTTACACTTAGTATTTATTTTTCTGTGTATCACAGGTTATGGTTTTTTCATTTTATATAACTTATCAAACATTGGCTTAATTTGTTCTAATAAAATCTCTACAGAAGTTATATTATGCTTAATGAAAAAATAAGAATAAAGGATATTTAATCTACACAGAAAAAGTTAGAAGGCAACCATTAGTGACAACACTCACTGTATTGAGACAGAAATGCTAAGAGTTCAGAGTCTCACTATACTACATAAAGGGACTTGTGTGGGAAACAAAGAAAACAAACACTGCTCTCCCCATAAATATATTTCATTCCTAATTTTGAGGTTTTCAATTTCTGAATTAAATAAATACTGTTTATTAAGTTAAGTTTTTATAAGTACTTGATATTTTTTATTTTGGCAATATAAGTATAGAAGAATATTTGTATTTTTCCTAAGATTTAATGTGAGATATTCATTTAATTCTATTGATTTCTAATTTTAATTTACCTAATTATTGTATTTCTATAAGATAAATTTTATTTTTTTAACTTTGATTCTAATGACTTGATAATCTCTTGTAGATTCTAATTATTTAATTGCAAATTGATATATATATATATATATATATATATATATATATATATATATATATGTCATACACAATCCTTTACCTGTGAATTATGATACTTTCCAGTCTCATTTTGTATAATTGGCAAGAATGTTAAGGCTACTCTAACATCATAACATGAATACCTTCAAAGATATTCAATCAAATATGTCTGATTAAAGCATCTAGGAATGACAGAGGAGATGCTGTCATGAAGTTGCTCTTCAGAAACAAGATAGCCAAGAAGATGAGTAGAGCTGAGAGTGAGCAGAAAGGAAGCAACTTTTAGAATAAGCCAACAATGTTTACATGGAGTTTTTGTTTCATGTTGTATCACTATTATCTGTCTTTCATATACTAAAAGAATTATGAAATTAGCATCTTCAAGGTCCTAGCTACTGATAGTGATCATGAATGCTGCCCAACACCAACAGATACTGAAGCATTTTGGAACTCCTATTGTCCTTGTGCTTGCACCTTTAATGAGAAAACTAAGAGCACAGCCACATTGCTTAGGGTATCAGGCCAAGTAGCAGCTAGCACTCTGACCAAACATACAGATAATTGTGGCTCTTTTTCTAACAGAAAGAGAGATGGAGTCATCTAAGGAGAGCTTCTCTAGTGTCTGAGATTGCAAAGAAAACATAAAACTCACTGAGATGTAATCTAGATCACACCTCTGTCCTGCAAAATTGGCTGGTTGATTTACAGTGAGGTTTAGCTACTGTGCTTGCAGGGCCAACTTGAAATGATGATGGACTCAACATTGAGTTTACATAGACTTGCAGGATGTCCAAATTTCCTCTCACCTATGAGTGAAAGTAAGTGTAGATACACTAGTTGAGCTAAAATTTCCACAATCTAGTCCTAGTTACAACAGCAACAGATCAGGGTGTTAATATGGGTTCCAGTTAATTGTGGAGACTGGAAATACCATTCAAATCAGGGGCAACAGCCCTTCTCTTGAACTAAAACAATGCAGAAACCTGTCTTCTGAAGACAAGCCTTCAATAACACAGGGTGGAATATATTGTTGCCATGGAAACTAATCAATGGGTCTTCCCAACTCAGACACCAACCAGGGCCAGATTGACAGGGAAATGAATTCACGTGTTTCTATATTCCTACTTTTAATATAATACATCCAGACACTTTCTTTAGTGCTTAATAAAAACAAGTTGACATAAGAATTGGTCACAAATTTACATAGCTGTTCTAGCATTTTTTTATTGGAACTTTTATTTACATTTCAGGTGTTTTCCCCTTACCCTTTTTCCCCCCTCCCTCCCAGGAACTCCCTAACCCTTCCCCCCTCCTCCTGCCTCTATGATGGTGTACCCACACCCACCCTACCCAGAACCTCACCTCCCCACCCTCGAATACCATCCCCCACTATGTTCAGCCTTTATGGGACCAAGAATCTCTTCTCCCACTTATATATAGCCCCCTTGCATATATAGCTGGAGCCATGGGTCCCTCCCTAAGCGCTCCCAGGCTGGTGGTTTAGACCCTGGGGGCTCTGGTTGGTTGGTATTGTTGCTGTCCTCATGGGGTCCCGTACCCTTTCTACTCCTTCAGTCTTCACTCTATCTTCTCCATTGGGAACCCCATGATCAGTTTAATGGTTAGCTGTGAGCATCTGCCTCTGAATATGTCAGACTCTTGCAGACCTCTAAGGAGACAGTTATGTTAGGCTCCTGTTAGCATGCACCTCCTGACACCCACATCAGCATCTACCTTTGGTGACTGCACATGGGATGGATACCCAGGTGGAATGGTCTGCAGACATCCCCTCCTTCAGTTTCTGTCCTGCACTTTGCATCCATATTTGCTCCCTTGAGTATTTTGTTACTTCTTCTAAGAAGGACTGTAGCACCCCCCCCCCACTTGGTCTTCATTCTTCATGAGCTTTATGTGGTCTGTGAGTTGAATCTTGGGTGTTTCAAGCTTCTGGGTTAAAGCCCAATAATCAGTGAGTGAATACCATGTATGTTCTTTTGTGATTGGGTTGCCTCACTCAGGATGATATTTTCTAGTTCCATCCATTTATATAAGAATTTATCGAATTCATTGTTTTTAATAGCTGAGTAATATTCCATTGTGTAAATGTACCACATTTTTTGTATCCATTCCTCTGTTGAAGGGCATCTGGGTTCTTTCCAGTTTCTGGCTATTATAAATAAAGCTGCTATGAACATAGTGGAGCATATGTCCTCGTTATGTGTTAGAGCATCTTCTGGGTATATGCCCAGGAGTGGTATAGCTGGGTCCTCAGGTAGTGATATGTCCAATTTTCTGAGGAACTGCCAGGCTGTTTTCCATAGTGGTTGCACCATCTTGCAATCCCACCAACAATGGAGGAGTGTTCCTCTTTCTCCGCATCCTCGCCAGCATCTACTATCACCTTAATTTTTAATCTTAGCCATTCTGACTGGTGTGAGGTGGAATCTCAGGGTTGTTTTGATTTGCATTTCTCTGGTGATCATTCTGTTTCCATATATATATATGGATATATGGATATATATATATACACAATCCTATACAATCTAGATTCCACACATGAAAGAAAATTAATGACATATCTTCTTTTGAACCTCCCTTACTTTGCCTAACATGATCATCTCTAGTTGTTATTTTTCTTTCTGTACATATAATTTGTTTCCTCTTTACATTAAAATAAGCAGTTATTCTGTATATATGTGTGTATATATATATATCACATGTTATTTATTTAGCATATTTAACCTATTCAAAGAGGGTAGATAACTCAGCTCATTCCTTCATGAGGATATTGTGAAGCAGGATAAAATAACTGTATGTTGGCAGTATATCACCCAAATACTGATTGAGATATAATCATTTTATGTAAATTATCAGTCATGTCTAGCTCTATTATTTGAAGAATTGTGTTTTTATTTTCCAGAACAACATGTTTATTGTTTTCTGAAGATGTAATACTCTCAACAGCATTGTATACAGGTTTCATTTTTTCTGCATCCTCATCGGAATTTTTTTATTTCCTTTTTATTGTGAGCACAGCTACTCCTGGTGGTTTTTAGCTTCTCCTTACTTGGTGGATCATTTCCCAGATTCTGGACATGGTAACAGTACTCATAAAATCACTGCTGTGGTTACCTGCACAAGATTGAACATTTTATCATAAATGGAGGAGGGCCTAATTAGTTTCCACTCCTTAGTAACAAACTATTAGAAGATAATGGCTGTTGGGAAAGGCTTTGGCAATCTCCTCATTGGTATAGCTGTTGACAAACTGTTATGTACCAGTCCATAAGAACCAACTTATATTCATGCAAGTAAAGAAAATTTAGTCATTGATTTAAATAAAAGAAATTGCACTTGGAGGTGTTGAGAATAAGAGTTTCAGTATTAAAGGAAAGAAGAGAGTTAAGAGTATAAATACAACTATAAAATAGTTATTATTTATGTTTTTAAATGATATACTTTCCAAAGTATATTATGAGTGAAAATAAAGGGAAATACAGCAGAAAGAATAACACAGAGAAAAAGTGATGACATTGGATGAATAAAAACTTATATTGTGGATTTCCTAGTAAGAGGAGAAAAAGGTCAACCCACTGAAATCATAGTTAATGACATATTATCTAAACATCCTGGTCCTGGAAGCTCAAAGTCTCTTAAATAAATTCAATGCAAAAGGCCTGTCCTAAAGTTCTACTACCAGAAAGAAATAAAGACCTAAGACATAACAAAAAAAGGGATAGAAATAGAGGAGGGACTAAGTTATTTTTAGGGGAATCTTATTAGACAAACATTAATTTCATAATGATATTCTAATGGTGAGGAAATAATTGTGTGATATAGTCAAAGTTCTAGCAAAATATAGGAGTAAATAATTCCCTTCCAACCCTAAACTACAATTACTAGAGACACTCACACATGAAAAAAAGTACATACTCTCTGGAAACAAAAGAATTTAATTTAACCTGAAAATAGGTTAAAATTCATTAAATTTCCACCACTATAGTAGAAAAAAATAAGTTCTAACAATGCATAAAAAAACAGCAAACCACAAGCAAATTAGAAGGAAATAATCAAAACAACCAGAAAATACTGACATAAATATATTTGCACTGATCTCTAACTATGTATATAATTTAGAATAAAACATGGAATCAAAATAGTTTCTAAAGTTGGGTGGAGATAAAAAGCTATTCATCAGAAATGAAATACTTTCTGACTAAAATAGATTTTGCAGGGTAGGAAGTCAATCTACATACTTTACCAATAGTGAACAAAGCAGAAAGGTATTTAAGAGAAAAGCATAAGTATGGCAAATGAAGTAAGTATATAGTAAAAGAGACAGTTTAACTAAGGATTACATCTCAGTATCCTGTTGGCTTTACTGGAAAATGTTGAGTGACAAAGGCCTGTAGAAACAGAATGGATTTTCACTCAGCTTCAACTCCATCATTCCTGATTGTTGAGAGGGCATCTGTTCACCATTCTCCTGAGGCAGATGTAATATCATTGTTATTGTAGCCTATGAAGCATATGAATGAAAGACCAATAAGCTGTACCCAAGGTGCACATGTCTTCATCTGCAACCCATAATCTGGAGTTCTTCAGCACTTGTCTGTCTCGCAGATGAATTATATAGCTGCCAGTTGGGCCACACCAGTGAAAGACATTTTTATTGTGGCAACACTGTGGGAGAAATTCATGAACCTTGAATGCAGTGAGAAGCTCCCAAATCCTCAGTCTCTATTATGATGATCTTGAGAATAAAATCTCTGCCTGATCCACTGTTACTGAACCTGTCTAGGAGTCCAGAAAATCAGTTACAAATCTTCTCAAATAGGAGCTGTGGAGACTGGCCTGACTTCTGCAGGTACCAATGAAAAATATGTGTTTCAACTATTTTACATGAGGCTCTAACTAGACCTGCAAGACATAGAAGCTTGATCCCCAAGGCTGGTAAGCAGGGATATCACATCATCCTTGGACTCTAAATTAATGACAGATAAGTTCACTTTATGAACAATCTTTGTGATTTCTTTTTTGATAGTTATTTCAAATGAGATATTTATTTTAGTATTTGTTATACACCCAATTTCTCCATTTTCACACACAAAATTGTGAAATGAAAGCCCTAAGGTCCTTCTAGACATAATTAAAATATCTCATCAGTTTATCTGTTCTATTATCATTAAAAAAAAAAAAAGGTGATCTCCCATCTGTATCCTCCCTCTCACAAATATGACAATAGTCCTTATCTTGTAGGACTCTCATATATAAACAGTCTTCTCATATATAAACAGAACACATGTAAGAATACTCTATCCTCACTATGAATCTCAAAACACAACCTAACAGGCAATTTCATTTTGAGAATGCAGCCTGAGGAGACTGATCAGTCACTACAAGGTAACAACTGAACCTTTATATCAGACTACCAAATAAAGGAAGTAGTCCTCTCTAAGGAGCAATATACCAAAGCCCTAGATATTTATACAGTATACCTCGACAGAAGGGTCATGCAGGCTTCTCATAATTGAAAAAAAAATCACATAAAATATCTTCTATGTCAGGGGTGACAGTAGTAAAACCATATGTGGTGATCAATGAGAAGATAATATGCTTAAAACTGTCTATCTGGACAATATGAGATACTTAAGTGCTTTATGGCAAAAATTGCTGAGTCCTTATCTGTTTAGTTCCATAATCTAGAATGAAAAGATATGTGGAGTTAGAAAAAAGGATTCTAACCACTTGTTCAGGCAAGTTGCCCCAAATAGCTCAAGCCATCTTCATTTATACTGAGTTTCAGAATGTTCAAACACACTGTTTCAGATTTTCTTAATCATTTTTCCAAGAATCTCAAAAGTATTTATTAAAATTTATTTTCAGTTCTTATTTCCTTGTAGTCAGTGATTAACCTTTGCTGATATCTAAGCAGTATAGTATTACAATCCAAACGACTATGTCATAGTTAAGCATACCTGAATACTGCAAGCCAAAATGATTTAAGTATTGTATATCAAGTCAAATGATAATATCTAATCAGGAATATCTAACTTGTACACAAGCAGGCAGTAGACATGCAGTTTCAAAGTAAAAGATAATTAGAATCCAAACAAACTTTTAACAGAAATATTACCTTTGTATTTGATCACTTATTAATTTAGTATGCTCACAATGTATGATAAGTTGTCTTTTTTTTTTCCTTACCATAATCTGCCTTAGTTTTACAGTATGGTCCTGCCTATACAGCTTTTCTATAAAGAGCAGAAACTAACAATTAATACTTTTCCATTCACTCATACTGTTTCTTTCTTTTGTATAATCCCTTACCTAAGGCAAAAATGAATCTATGCAATTTATACTTTTTAAAGAGCATGGCAAATTTTACTTACTAACTTATGCTAAGAATGAAATAACTTGTCCTGAGAATGAACTCTTTACTCTTGACATTTATGCCCTATCTCTTTAGACCCTATCTTCTCTAAATAAGTTTTGAACTTTCCCTCTCTTCAATACATTGTCATGCTTAGTCCTTAGAAGAAGTAGTTGACATTTACAAGCCCCTTTCTTTTTCGTCATATACTCATATCAATTCTGAGACCATCCAATAAGGTCTTAGTTAGTTATATATTTACTTAACCTTTAAAATAAGCAAGAATCACAACTGCATCTCCAGAGGGCTCCATCTCCAGAGGATTGACCCAGTTTTTCTGGTTATCATTCCCACTGGTCCTTGCCAAGTGGGAGATAGACTCCAAAGGGCCTTTACTCAAGAATGTCATTCACAGGACATTCATGCACCTTTTGCAGGAGAGACAAGATGGCTCCTGCCTAAAATACACAGGAAGGAGTGAAAAGGAAGACATGTATTCAATCATTCTCTGTAAGTTGAATAACTAAGCTTTTGGTCCTCTTTCATCAATTTACAGAGAAATTCCTGTCTATTTTTGAATGTTAATGTAAACTTTGGGTGCTGTCACTCTTATGGTTTATGGAATTTGTCTCCATGGGAGCAGAAAAGTAAATAAAAATGATAGGAATGCATCTCTTATGTGTTTATCATGAAAATGAATGTAATGGATATTAAATGAATTATTGCTTTCAGCCCACACCTCTACCTACATTCCCAGAGGTCTGTAGCAATCAGAGACCAACAGATGAGACTGCTACCCAAATTCCTTGCCTGATGGCTCACATGGCAAATTCAGCAGCTATAAGGTCTCCCCTGACCCCTCTGTGTTCCATCTTACAGTCCACACCTCTGCCAATAATCCCAGGGATCTGCAAATATCAGGGACCAACAGCTCTGTCTGAATTCCTGGAGGCCAGCCTCCACCAGGAATAACCATCAGCCTGAAACCTTCATGGACTTTCAAGTTTGACTTCTTGCATAGAAACCTGCTAAAATCAGAGACCACCAGCTCTTCCTGAAGCCTCAGAGACTTGTTCCATTCAAGGACAAACAGATGGTTAAAGGACAGCATAAGAACAAAATCAAAACCGAGGCAATATGGCACTACCAGAGTCCAGCTTTCTTAATACAGCAAGCACTGGATATTTTAACACAACTGAATCAGAAGAAAATGACCTTAAATTTAACCTTAATGATAATGATAGACATCGTTAAGAGAAACAAACTCCTTAATGAAGTACAGGCAAATATAGGTGAGTTCTGGTCAGTCAAAAGTCTGCTCTCTCAAAGTACTGTCCTCTCTGAAACACAAATGTGACCATTCTATAGGATTGGGGGTATAAACTCACACACATACACACAAAAATTCTGCACTGGAATGGTGTGTCTTAGTTAACCTAGAATGTTAACATCCCTGCATACAGCACACCACTGGGATGGATCATTAGAAGCTAAGCAGTTCATTGGGCTAAGATTGTACTTTTATTTTCAGATGATAATATTTTGTCTTTTCCACAGCAAATGATGCCCTGACATCTGTGTCATCCATGAATTGATCCTCCTGCTGACACTACTTCTCAGCATCTCCCCATCTAGTCTTCTCACTGTCCAGGAGTATATCTGTGGAGGTTGCTTCTGGTTCCCTGATTTGTTTTGTTTCTTGTTTCTAGTTCTTCAGACTAGCATAGTCTCTGACATATAGAGTGATAAAATAGACTTCTTCTCAGGTGCCAGCCACCTAGCAAGAAGAATAATTAAGTGCTATCAATGGTGTTAAGGATTGTAAGTACAGTGGGGTTTTCTGTGGGAAGGAATGACAGAGCTGTCTGTTTTAGCCTGTGGTGCTCCCATCACTGAGTCCTACCAATAGAGCTCTTGCTTGACTCACAGGTTCTTTTCCCATTTTCTACTCTATTTGATTTCAGTTTCAGTTTTTCCTTATGCTTCTGCTTTTTTTGTTTGTTTGTTTTTAAGGAATCTTTTATGGGTAACAGTGTTTGTGTGTGTGTGTGTGTGTGTGTATGTGTGTGTGTATGTGTGTATGCACCTCTGTGTCCAGGAAAATCAAGATAGAAGAACTCATCAGATTCCCTAGAACAGTATTTATAAATGGCTGTGAACCACCAGGTTCATGCTAAGAACTGAACCCAGGTCCACTAGAAGATCAGCCAGTGCTCCTTTCTGTGGAGACATTTCTCTGGCCTTTCTTATCACTTCATCTATGATTTCAAATGTTCCGTGGCCATTTTTTAAAATTTTAACTGCCCTTGCTTTTTTATGGTGCCACACATCAGAAAGTTCTAAATATATAAGTTTCCTAGAAGTCCCCTTAATCACCTCTTGTCCCAGTTTCCCCATCTTGTGAATAGTTAAGACTATTGTCCACTCCTACATTGCAGGTGTTGTTGCTGTGTCACATATGTGTCAGTAGGTGGCAGAAAAGAGATATACTATGTGTGTTCAGTATTTCAGTATTTTGACCTGTGAACACTTGACTGATTAGTAGCCTAACATTTTCTTAGAGAGAAAGAGAGAGAGAGAGAGAGAGAGAGAGAGAGAGAGAGAGAGAGAGAGAGAGACTGAGAAGACAAGGCAAATATTAGGCAGTCCCAGACTGTCTCCCAGAATGGGGAATTGGAAATTAGAAGAACCCCACATAAGTTCAGGAGACCCCTCAATAGGAATGACAGATATCCATTGCAAGGTTTGTCTCTGGAAGGGAGGGCAAGTAGTAAGCCCAAAATGAACACCAGACTGACATCATGGGGCCCAGACAGGTAGCTAACATGAACTGACCACTACTCTAGGACCAGCCAGGTCCAAAGGACAGATCATGCCAGCAATGACCCCTGCCTGGAGACATAATGCACAAGCAGGGCATAGCACACCTGAGACCTCTTTTGAAATGATTCCCCAAAAATCAGAGACCACAATATCTTCTAAGAGGAGCAAGTGAATGCTGAATAAATGTGAGAGAAGAAATAGAAGAATGTGGTTACAAAGAAGAGAGGCAGAACTGGAGACTAGAGGGGCATGAGGAACAGCCTGATGTGCGTAGTTGGTGATGACAACTAGGACCAAGGTGAAATACTGTTCTGTGCTGCCACCAGGGGACCATGACTGGGTCCACAGCCCTGTATCAGTTGTCTGTTACCATCAAAGTCCAGCAAATATCCATGATCTGAGATGGGACCTGGAGAGATGTTGATGTCTGGGGGCTGGGCAGAACTGGCTCAGGCTCTCATCTGGGCATGGTGGGAGAGAAAGTCCTGAAGGCTTGAGAGCAGGAGAACTGAGGCTTGTCCAAGCCACCTGTAGTACTCAGAAGAGCCTGGACCAACACATTGGAGGGGATGTGGGTGTGCTGGCCCAGAGGATACAAGCAGAATGTGAGAACTTGCACTAGCACTTGTCACCATATATGGGACACCCTCTTCACCTCTCTCCACTTATTGCAGGCAGCAGAATGGCCCTGAAATCATAAGAGCAGGAGAGCTGGCCCTGACCCTCACCAGCTGCATCACTCAGGAAAGAGAGCCTTGCATCATACCTGGGAAGTACAGTAGAGCTGACCCTGATGGCAGAGGGTAGACAAGCTGAACTTGAGGACCTTATTGTGGGAAAACTAGCCCTGCCATTTCATTGTCATATGGTGACATGGGCAAAAGAAAGATGCCCTCTCCCCCATCTCCTGCCTCATACAGCAGGAGGACATCTGGCCCCAAGGTCATCAGAGTGGAAGAGCTTGCTCTACCCATCACCTGCCTCAGTACTCAAGAGTACAGCCCCTAAATCTTACCTGGGCAGCACAGTAGAGCTGACCCTGAATATGAGGTTTACAATTGAGCCAGTGCTAGTATGGAAGAGCTGTGTTTCTTTTTTGCTGTGCAGTGGGGTTTGCAAGGGAGAAATTTCCTCCTTTCCCATTTGCTCTTGCCACTGGCAGGGGGCAGAAGAGTTGGCCTCAATAAGGTAATGAGAGCAGGAGAACTGTTCCTGACCCTCACCTGCCACAGGACCAGAGACAACAGGCCCTGCATCTCACAGCACAATAGAGCTGGCTCTAGATATGGGGCTTGCAAGTGAGCTAACCCCAATTGCATGATCAAAGTAGAGCTGAGCCTGCCTCATATCTGCTGGTCAATGGCTCAGACAATGGTTAATACTGCTCCCTGTCTCATCCTTCACCATCTATGGCAGAGAGGACAGCTGGCTCTAGGGTTATGAGAGTGGGGAAACCAACGTTGTCCATCAACAACTGTATCACTGAGGAGAGTAGACACAAGGTTTAGCTGGCCCTGTTTGTGGTGGTTGCTGGTTAACTGACATCAAAGCCTAGAATGTGGGAGAACTGGAGGACTGACCAGCTCAGATACCTCTCAGACATCATTCCAGGATTTTGAATCAGCCTACTATAACATGGCTAATGTCCCATCAATATAGTGCTGGAGTACAGCAAGGAGCCAGTTCTACAAATCTAAAACTATAGGATCTTCATGACATCGGGCAACGAAAACATATCCAGTAGGAACCCCAGTGATGCTGCTGTATTAATAGAGTAGCAGAAGCCAGAGGCCTTGAACCAGGCCAATGAGTCAATCCAATGAAAATTTGTAAGAAAAGAAGTCCGGACTAATGTATACACTGTGACACATTATAGCATCCATGACAAGATTTTTTTTTCTCTGTTAGGGGCTTAGTTAAAACTGGGTGAAGTGTCAGTATGAATGGAGGGAGAGATGAATGTGATTGGATTATATGATGTGAAATCCACAAAACACAATAAAAATGTTAAAAATAAATAAACGAAACTTAGCTTAACAAAAAAAGGAAAAAAAAAAAACAAGAGAGAGAAAGAGAGAGAGAGAGAGAGAGAGAGACACAAGAGAGAGAGACAGAGACAGAGACAGACAGAGACAGACAGAGAGAGAGAGAGACTTGGTGATATACAGACAGGTGGGGGGATGAATGGATATTATGAGAAAAATAGATTTTACCGATTCATGATTTGTAAAAACATAAGGGAATAGAGTATAGATCTCTATTGTTGGTTTGGTGTTTTGTTTTGTTTCTAAAACTATGCACTGGGACATCAATTTTGCATTGATAACACTTCATAAACATCTTTAACAGCCTATGATTCTCTATATTTTCATCTACCCCAGAACCACTGTCACTGAACCTTGATGGGATCCCATCTTCCAAATTGGCTGCATGATATATCAGGCTCTTTGGAGCTTTCCCTGGTTTCTGCTTATAACCAGTTTAAATTATATTCAATGCCCTGACTTGCCCTTTAAGTGGTGGTAACTCTGTCTCCCAGAGACGCAGACATGGAGGGTGCAGATTGGTCATCTGTTTGTCACATCTGGTACCTAGAGGTGAAAATATAATAGATATCCACATAGTTAACCATAATAAGAAAGGATGTGCCTGAAATTTCATTTAACACTAAACATAGTGTAACAGTAAAAGTCTCATTTTACTTAGGTTTCACATGGAAACCAGAGCAACAGGAGCCCAAGGAACTTAGCAGGGTCCCTCATGTCATGCTGAGTCCTGACTGCAATGACAATGACACAGGATGCAACTGGTATATAAAAAAGTTCCCAAGGCAGTGCAGTGAGGGCATGCAAATCATTAGGAACCTGTTAAGGCTAGGCACAGTTGCTCATCTCAGCACTTAACAAAATGCTAGTGACTCCAGATGCCCAAGTTCAGACCACAATATGCCTCCAGAGAATGTATTTCTATTCAATAATTTAAAATTGTAAAAGATATTACTAATGTATGTGAGCTCCATTTTGAATGATATATAATAGTTTCTATGTTGTATACTCTCTGACAGCAGGATATTTGTCTATATTGCCCAAAGATATACTTGAGTAATATAGACAAATATCTTTCTGTCAGGGAGTATACAGCATAGAAACTATTATATCTTTAACTCATTCAAATAATTCTGATTGATTAAAAATTAATATGTGTTCTTGTAAAGTGTTTGTTAGTTTCGAGTAAACATTTCGTTAAATTATAAGGATAATTTATTGGTATTATTTTCACTGAAGTATAAATTGTATTTTACAGCTTTAACATTGGTAACTTCAGTTTAAAAACAGAAAAAAACAGTGCACATATAACACCCTGATCCCAAAAATCTATGTCACTTGAAGTTCTGACTCCATATGAAAATGGAGGTTCTTTCATACTGATGGACTAAATGGGTACACTATTGTTCAGTTTGCAATCCTCCATATTTAGCTCTTTCCTACCACTTGCTACTGTTTCCTACAGTTCCTCAGCATAAAGATTTGACTAGTGATGAAACTTAAAAACTGTAACAGAATACACTGCTACTCAATAAATGGTATTGATACTTTCACCTATCATTATTGAGCAGTAACTGTAGAAATGATCCTGAGTCTATGCCAATATGGAGTACCTTCTGATTTTTCTTCAGCCTTCAAACTGATCTATATTAAGGAACTAATAGTTGGGGATTATAAGAATTGATTCAGCTTTCCCAGAAATATCCCAATGTAAGCTTTAGAACTTTGTTTTTAATTAATTTTTTCTTATTCATTTTACATCCCGCTCACTGCCCCCTCCCTGTCACCCCACAATCCTCCCCCTATCCTCCATCCCACTGTCAGAGCAGGTGCCCTCCTCCCTATGTATCTCCCCAACCCAACACTTCAAATCTCTGTGAGGCTAGGTGCTTCCTTTTCCAATGAGGCCAGAGGAGGCATCCCAGCTAATAACACATATCCCATGTATATGCAGCAACATTTGGGATATCCCTATTCGAGTTATTTGGGACATACATGGATGTCAAGCTGGACGTCTGATACATATGAGTGAAGAGACATAGGTCTAGTCCATATATGTTCTTTGGTTGGTGGTTCAGACTCTGAGAGCCTCAAGCATCTAGGTTAGTTGACTGTCTTCCTGTGGAGTTCCTATTCCCTTTGGGCCTGCAATCCTTCCTCCTATTCTTTGATAAGAGTCTCCATCCACATCTTGGCTGTGGGTGTCAGTATCTGCCTGAATCTGCTATTGTGTGGAATTTCTCAGAGGACAACATGTTCCTGTCTGCAAAAATCGCTATCATTAATAATGTTAGAGATTGGTGCTTGGCCATGGAATGTGTCTCAAGATGGGCTGGTTATTGTTTGGACATTCCCTCAGTCTCTACTCTTTTCAGTGCCTGCGTTACTTTTAGACAGGATAAATTTTGGGTTGAAAGGTTTCTGTGGGTGGGTTGGTATCTCTATAGCTCCACTGGGGTTGCTGCCTGACTACAGGAGATGGCCTCTTTAGATTTCATATCCCCAACCAAGTGAGCCACAGTTAAGTTCACCTCCATAAATTCTTGGGAGCCTCCCTTGTACTAGTTCACTGTCTCATCTTGAACATGCCCCATACCTCCTCTCCACAGTCAGCTGCAGATTTCATTCATTTTCATGCCATATAGCCATCTTTTCTGTCATTCCCACACCTGTCCTGAATACCCCATTCTCCCCTCCACTCTCCATTGAAGTTCCCTCCCCTAATCTGCCTCTTATCACTGTGTTATTCTTCCTTCTACATTTGATTCAAGTTTTTTCACTTGGTAGTTCCTTCCTGTGTAGTTTCTTTGGGTCTGTGGAGTGTAACATATTATCTGTGTTTTTAGCTAATATCTACTTTCAAATCAGTACATGACATGCATGTTGTTTTTGGACTAAGTTACTTCACTCAGGATGATATTCTCAAGATCTGTCCATTTAACTGCAAAATTCATGATGCCTTGGTTTTCAATAGCTGAATCTTGTAGATGTACCACACTCTTTTCTTCAATTGGGAGACATCTAGGTTGTTTCCAGTTTTTCCTATCATTAATAAAGCTGCTAAGAATATAGTTTAGCAAGAGGTTTTGGGGATGTTGGAGCATCATTTAGGTATATGCCCAGGAGTGGTATAGCTTGTTCTTGAGGCAGAGCTGCTTCCATTTTTCTGAAAAAGCACCAAATTGGTTTTCAAAGTGGTTGAACAAGTTTTCATTCCCACCAGCACGGAAAGAGTATACCCCTTGTTCCACATCATCATCAGCATGTGCTAACTCTTGTGTTTTATTTTCAATCGTAGCCATTCTGATGGGTGTAAGATGGAATCCCAACAGGACTAGCTTTTTGACAAAAATGTCAAGCACAAACATTGGAAAAAACAGAAAGTACTATCAACAAATGGTGTTGGTTTAACTGGATGTCATTATGTAGCTGAATGTAAATAGATACATATGGGTCACCACACACAAAACTCAAATCCAAGGGAATTAAAGACCTCAATATAAAGCTGGATACACTAAATCTTACAGAACAGAAATTGGGGAATATTCTTGAACTCATGGGTATAGGAGACATCTTCCTGACCAGAACACCAATGGCTCAGGCTATAATATCAACAATTGATAAATGGGACACTTGGAAACTTAAAGGCTTCTGTAAGAAGACAAATATACTGTAAATAGAACAAAAGAGCAGCTAACAGAATGTGAAAATATCTTCACCAACCCTGCATCTGACAGTGGACTAATATCCAAGATATATAAAGAATTCAAGAAGAATTCAGACACCAACAAACCAAATAACCCAATTTTAAAAACGTGATACAAAATGAAACAGAATTCTCAACTAATGACTCTGAAGTAATTTTTAAGAACTTCAGTGTCCTTAGTCATATGGTAAATGTAAATCAAAATGTCTCTGAGATCCTACCTTACATCTATCAGAATGACTAAAATCAAGAACTCAAGTGATATTGCAACCATTCTGAAAGTCAATCTGGAGGTTCATCAGAAAATAGGAAATAGATCTGCCTGAAGACCTGGTTATACCACTCTTGGGAATATACCCAAAATATACTCCACCATGCCACAGGGGCAAGTGTTTCACTATGTTCATAGTGATGACCAGAAGCTGGAAACGACCCAGATGTCCCACAATGAAAGAATGGATACAGAAAATTTGGTTCATTTACACAATGGAATACAACTCAGCTATTAAGGATGACGGCATGATGAATTTTGTAGGCAAATGGATGCAACTAGAAAATATCATCCTGAGTGAGGTAACTCAGACTCAAAATGATATGCATGATATTACTCATTAATAAGTGGATATTAACCAGAGAAGTACAGTATACTTAGGATACAATACACAGAACTCAAGAAGGTTAACATGACATTGGGCCCAAGTGAGGATGCCTCAATTCCACTTGATATGGAGATGAAAGGAATCTTGGGGGATGGGCAGAGGGAAGAATAAACCTGGGTGTGAGAGGGTAGGGGGAGAGGAAAAGGAGAACATGAGCAGGTATTCTGGGGAGCAGGAGTGAAGAACTGAGAACCAGCAGAAAGAATGGAAATAGGTAACTTGGGGAGGTAGGATGGACGGTGACCTTCTAGGATGTACTTGAGACCTGGGAGGTGAGAGAATCTCAAAACTTAAAGGGAGGGATTATAGACTAAATGTGCTATAGTGGGAAGAGGAAACGTTTAGAGTTCATCTCCAGTAGAAAGATAGCACCAAGTGGAGAGATGGGGCTGCCATGCAACAGTAAAAACTCTGACCCAGAATAGTTCCTGTCTAAAAGAACTGCATAACACTACAGTAATATCATTACTTAGACAGTTAATTGGTTACATGAAAATAGAAACTCACGTAATTTGCACCTTTGATATTGCAGTCTCCAGAGTATAAAATGGAAGCATTATAACCATTTGTCTCTCCACTGGGAAAGATTTTTAGAAGACTATATATCAAAATGCTTCTTTATCACTGTTAAGATAAAAACCAAGTTTCCCATTTGCGTGTCTTGCCATTGAGAATGAAGCAGATGATGGGTAAGAATTCCCAAAGTGTGCAAACTATACATGTTATCCCTCATACATGATATCAATTGAACTGTCATGAACAGCAATTAGTCAGCCCGAAACAGAATGGGACATATCATTGTGATCGTGATTCAAAAGCATTAACCATGCCCCTTGTGCCTTAAGCCAAGGTAAAACACATTTCTTAAATATGAAATTAAAGAAAAATTCACAGGCTCTAGGGGAGCCAGGCGGTATCTAACATAGCTGACCAACTTCCTTCTTATTTATTTATTTATTTATTTATTTATTTATTATTTATTTATATTTTGTTTGCCAAAACATAATGATTATTCCTAACCACAAAAGAACAAATTATTCTAAATGACGAAAAATTGTAGCAAAATCTTGACAGAGGTGCTTTTTTTTTTCTGTTTAAATAATTGCTAAGGGGAATGTTTGAGGACGCAGTCAGCTCCTGAGCCTATTCACTGTCAATGACAGGTCAGGATTTGCTGCCTAATTCAAGTAAATATCATGATTTGTGTGGACTCTTCTCTTGGTTTGGTTGTTTTGGATTTTCAGACTGTAACTGTAATTTTGGGAAATTATAGTAATAGAAATGAAAGTAGACAGTGAGCATGCTAGTGGCTGAAAAGTTTACACATGAATATGACAGGGAATAGGAAAGGAAACGGTGTTGAAGAGTAAACAAAAGTGATAGTGAATACCAAAGCACTACAGAAACATTATTTTATAATTCTAGGGTGAATGATGCTTTTCTAGAGGTAAAAGGTTCTTAGTGTCCCATATTGAATTTGTCCCTATAGCAGAGGCCCCAAAACCACAGAACAATAAAGGCAATACAATGAATAATTACAATATAGGCAAAACAATACAATGTCAGATTTTTTGATTGACCACCAGAAAATGGTCACAAATCCCTATTGCTAAAGACACCATGCATTTTATTGGAGGAACATTAAGAAATAAACATGAAATTAAGCTGAAAGTCTACCACTGGATTGCTAAATTTCACAGTTCTAGAGGACACTCTTCAAACTCCCAGTGGATTAAGAAAATTATCATATATTTTGCTCAGTTGTGGAATTCATATCTAGCAATAATGACCATCTGTTCAGCAGGTTTTTAACTGCAACAGTGATCCCAATAATAGAGTTAACCTAAAAAATTATGATTAGATCTGTGAAGACTGAGAAAAGTATGTCAGAAAAGGAACACTTTATGGGTAAAAGCATGTGATGAAAAATACAGAGTCAATGGACATATTTCACAGAAATGGAAAACAAACAGAAGATAATAAACATACAATAAAATTTAAATCAAATGCTTAAAATGTGGCAAATGAAGCAATTATTAGTAAGTGAGAGAATTTAACGAAGGAATACGTCTCAGTTTCATGTCTGCTTTACTGCATAATGTTGAGTAACAAAGAAAGACAAGAAGACAGGGCCTGTAGGAAAAAAAATGGGTTTACACTCTGTTTTACAATCAACATTGCTTGTTGCGGAGAGGCCACCTGTTCACTACTCTACAGAGGCAGAAGCAATACCATTGTTATTGTAGCTAATGAAGGCAAAAAGAATGATCAGTGAGCTGTAGCCAAGATGCACATGCTGTCAGCTGCAGCACATAATCTGCAGTTCCTCAACACTTGTCTTTCACACAGATAAGTAACTTATTTGACAGCTGTGATACACCAAGCAAGGACATTTTTGTTAGGGTCTGTATCACTGTGGGAGGTACATGTGTACCTTGGAAGCAGTAATAAACTCCCAAATCCTCAGGCTCCACTCTGTTGATCTTAAGTGTGAAATCTGTCCCTGACCCACTGCCACTGAACCTGTCTGGGACTGAAGAAACTCTGTTGGAAACCTTGTAGATCAGGAGCCGTGGAGATTGGCCTGGCTTCTGCCGGTACCAGTCCAAATAGGTATTTCCGTTACTGTGTACAATGCTCTGACTAGACCTGCAAGAGATAGAGGCTTGATCTCCAAGACTGACAGGCAGGGAAACTGGAGTTTGGGTCATCACAACATCACTGCTGGAAGCTGAAAAAAATGAGATAGAAGTACAGAATCATGCACAAACTTCATGAACAATCTTGTGATTTTTTAAATACATTTCAACTTAGATTGTGTTTGTACATATAATACTTTATATATTAAAATTTCCATCCTAACAAAACAAGTTAAATAGAATCCCCAAGGTGCTTTTATACTTAATGTAGACCATCCCATCTATCCATGTCATAATCTTCATTGTAGCACAGGTTTTCTCCCATCTGGAATCACCTTCTCACAGATATACACCCAACCTGCCCTATCCTGGAGGATAATACCTGTCTACTCATACATGGCACAACACATGTATTGAACAGTATGACCCAGTTCTTGTGCTCCCTCCCCATTCTCAATTCCTTCCATTCTCACCAGGAATACAGAGCAACAGCACAAACAGTGTACTAGGCAACTTCATTTTGAGGAGGAAGCCTAAGAAGACTTTTTAGCCAAAGAAAGAAGACAACTGACCTTTTTATCCAAAACTGGCATGGGTGGTTCCTCCCTGGGGGACAATATGCAAAGGCCTGGGTTGAGGTTGCAATACAAATAGAGGGAAGTACCCTTACACCTTCTTATGATTGCAAAAATAACACATCCTCTTCTAGTTTCAGTGGGCACTAGTACTCATAGATAAGCACTGGAGAAACTAGGAATGTTAATCATATAGTGCTGTCTCCTCAATGAAAGAAATATATACTTGCTTTTCACCTAGAATTCTGAGAATGGATGTTGTTAGTAAGCTGATGAACTTTTCTATCTATAATTGCTCACCCAGATTCCCCAGAATCTTCCATCACAGGCCTTCATCACTACTTATCTTTCTCAATTGAATCCACATCTATGGGAGAAGTCACATGTACATTGCAAAAGAGTTTCATTGTAGTCATGTCTTAGGTTTACTGTACAAATAAAGTTGAAATAAAAGTTTTTGTCTTCAAATGTTATACTGTACTTAAATGTGTCTAAACCATACTTCTCTGATGTCAGATTTAGAGCTGTGAAATATTGTCACCTAACTGTTTAATTCTTACCCCAGTCTCCTTCCTGTCACACATGTTTGGTTTCTCTGCCAGCCATGGTACTTGCAATGACCTAAACAGCTGGTACAAAACATGAGGGACACAACCCTTGAAGAAGATAACAAACTTCTCTTTAAATAGAAATTAAATTTTCAAAAAATTATGCCTCTTATCCAAAGGATTTATCCTGAGAGACAGGAGAAGTAATATGTATTCTAATCAGTCCATTAAGACAAAGCATTGTGTATAATTGTTAGGATAGTTGTTGAGAATGAGAGGGAACTAATGAAGTAAAGAGTGTTCCAGATAGACAAATCCCTGCCAATTATTTATTTTAAAGGGAGGGGGACATTTTCTGCTATAAAGATATTGTGAGGTTTTGGCAAGGCAGGTAGATTTGATTCTGGACCTGCTCTTGCTTCCTGGTTGATAGGCATGTACAGATATCAGCATTCACTCCTCATATATGTGCCTTGAATGAAGACTGGCATAGGAAGAATTAAGCAGTGGCAGCTTTTAAATACAATTTCCAGCTTGTCTCTGACAGTTCAGGAATGAACAACTCCCTGATTGTCCACAGGGACAAGTAATTGTGCCCATGGAATAAAGCTAATGTTCTGTGGAAATGTTTGAGGTGATGTCACAATGGATGGATATTAATCTTCTTGTACACTTTGTCAGCATTAGTACAAATATGTTATACAAATGGGGAAATGGTTTAACAATAATTTAATAATTATTTTACAAAGAGCATAATTTTTATTTCTATTTGCTTGATAATTGTCACCTTCCATAAATGGACCACACTTGGACAGAGACCCTATTCTGCTACAGTATAATTTGCTGGTCCTCTTTGGCTGTGGACCTTCAGTAACAGTAAGATACAAGCTCAGCAGAGCAGGCACTGCAGCACCTGGCATACCTCTGAGGTATTCGTCTCTCAGGTTCTCACAATACCTATATAGTACATGTAGTTACTATATAGTAACTATATATACTATATATACTATATTACTATATATAACTATAGTAGTTAAACACACATTAATATTGAGGACTTACATTTTTTTAATCCTCTCACCAGAAGTATTTTATCCCCAATTTTATCCAATTCTCAGCTGCATGGCCCAGGAGAGAAATTTCTTCCTCATTATCTCAATAGCCAATAGCATAGGTTGAACCTCAGTCTTTTAAACCTCCCATTCTAAAAGTTCCCCATTTATATCCATGCAAGAAATGCTGGATTTAAATGCCTAGGTTATGATGCCACCATCACTGTAGGCAGATTTGCCATGTATATAATGAGAATTTAATTAGCTGTTCAGCCTCAGAGATTGGCTTTTTTTTCAGTGTAAACAAACTATGATGCTTTTGGCAGTGGTCTACCACAAGCCATTTTGATTTATCATGAAATTGATAGTGGTCAACTCACAGACTATATGAAACCCAAGAAGAAGGAAGATCACACCAAAGTGTGAATGCTACAGTTCTACTCAGAAGGAGGAAGAAAATAATTTCAAAAAGTAGATGGATCTTGGAGGGAGAGAAGAGAGGAAGGAAAAGGGGGACTAGTTCACATACAGAAGATCTTGAAGAAGTAGGGAGCATCAGGAATTTTGATGGTGGTATGTAACAGTGGGGGAAGGGGAACTGGTCATACCCACTAGAAAGTTCCAGATTCCAAGGACCCAAGAGGTTTCGAGGATGCAACAGCAAGGAGATTAGCTGAAATACCCAACAAAGTGGAAAGAGAACCTGTAAAGACCATATCCAGATGTCATGGTTTGAATATGCTTGGCTCAGGGAATGGTACTATTGGATGTGTGGCCTAGTTGGAATGGATGTGTCACTGTGGGTATGGGTTTTAATACATGCACACTACCTGCCTGGAAGTCAATCATCCTTCAGATGAAAGTGTAGAATTCTCAGCTACTCTTGTACTGTGACTGCCTGGATGCTGCTGTGTTCCTACTCTGATAATAATAGACCGAACATCTCAATCTTTAAGCCAGCCTCAATTAAACTTTGGTTTTTCTGTTTTTATTTTGTTTTGTTTTGTTTTAATAATATTTGCCGTGGTCATGGTGTCTGTTCACAGCAGTAAAACACTGACTAATACACCAGTGCATAGGCACATGCCCTGGTTGCAGGATGAAGCCACCCACCTACTTCAAAAATGTTAATCCAGAATTCCTTCTGTAAGAAGGAAATGCAGGGACACATAGGTTTTCAGAGTCTGAAGGAAAGGCCATCCAGAAACTGCTCCACCTAGGGATCCATCCCATCTACAGACACCAAACCCTGACAGTATTGCTGATGTCAAGAAGTGCTTGCTGACAGGAGCCTAGTACAGCTATCCTTGAGAAACTTTGCCAGAGCCTGACCAACAAGAAGAGTATGCATGAAGCCAAACTTCAGCCTGAGTGCCTGATCCTCAAAAGAGAAGTTCGGGCAAGGACTAAAGGAGCTGAAGGGGTTTGCAACCCCATAGGAAAATAACAATATCAACCAACCAGAACTCTCAAATCTCCCAGGGTCTAAACCACCAACCAAAGAGCATATATAGGGGCACCCATGGTTCCAGCTGGATATGTAAAAGAGGGTTGCCTTCATTGGCATCAATGGAGGGGGACCCCTTGGTTCTTTGGTGGCTTGATGACCCAGAGTAGACGGAATGTTCAGGCACAAATGGAGAAGTGGGTTGGCAGGTGAGGAAGCTCTCTCATATATGCAGGGGAGGGGAAAAGTTTGTAGAGGGGAAACTGGTTAGGGAGATAACATTTGAAATAACCAATTTAAAAAAGTAAAAAAGAAAATGAAAGTGTAGGAAATTTCTAATATTTAACTACATAAGATTTCCTCTTCTTGTTAACTAAAACAATCTCTGATCCATTCTATAATCATGTGATTTCTGTGTGGGAATTTGTATTAAATTACTATGATAAAAGCTAATTCACAACATTTTATCATATTAATTAATATAATTAACTAGCATGATTAATTCTGAGTATATGCAAAATCTGAAAAAGTAGTTTACTTAAAATTTTAAACAGCTTAACTCTTCCCATCTGTTGTGAACTGAATACTTATATCAAACTCAATTATCTAACAGTAAGTTAAAATCCAAACTATCTATCCCCTAGTAGTTAAATGTGAGTTCCCTTTCAGCAGGAGTATAATTTTACATTTCTCAAAAAGATTATGATAAATCCCATCTAAAACATGTCTTTTTTAAGTTCTATAAATATTATGAAAAATATCTACTGGAACAACATGAATTCCAGTTAGAAGCTTGTCAGAGAATTATATGTGTTGCTTTCTTGTGAACTGGAACATCTGAGGAATCCACACCTATGGACTACTAGAATTTGAGCCTTCCTTGAAAAACAGATATGCTGTGCATGTCCTTTCTCACATTTGCAGGGTGTGTGGTGGGACTGAGAATAATTCTGTCTCTTTAATCTCTAAAGTATAACACTTTTAATTAATTGACTGATTAATTAATTTAATACGTGAGTGTTATATCTGCATGTACACCTACATGCCTGAAGAGGGCATCAGATACATTGTAGATGGTTATGAGTCACCATGATCTTGCTGAGGATTGAACACAGGACCTCTGGAGGAGAAGAAAGTACTACCAAGCCATCACCCCGGCACCTAAAGTATCAGATTTGGATGACACTGGAGAGATATGAATTAAAGAAAAAGCAAGTGACAAAAACTCCCAAAGAGTAGTTATCATTTACAGATAACCTGAAATTCTGCCTTCTTCATCTATGCTGCAGTTGGAGAAACTTAAATGTGCACATAGATTCTGGCTTGGTCCAGGCAGAGGTAACATACTGGAGGAATCCTCTGGGTGAGTTTTCAAAATAGCATGAGCATGCTTCACTGAGTAGACAGATGCCATGCCCCTTGACCTTTAACGATTGTTTTTTTGTGAATACTAATTTTATATAACTCTCTTCCAAGGTTCTTAAGCATACATTGCAAAGACTGATGCTCAACTTTTCTTAAGTACATGACCATTTTTGAATGATTATTTCCTCTTAATTAACACTCAAGTTTGTTATGGAAACATAATTAACCTCACGTGCTCATATATACTCTCCTGGGTAATTTAGAATGTGTGATTGGTCCACATTATATTCTGACACTATCCCCCATAACCATCAGGCAACACATCCAAAGCCTAAAAGTTTGTTCCTCTAGAGAGTTTCACTTCTAATTCATGTTATATGTCCTGTGCAGCAGGTCATTAAACAGGGATATGGAGAGGTCACCTGAAACAGAAAGTGGAGAAAAATAGGTGGACACAAAGAACAAGTGGCTTATCTATAGTCTGATCAAACAGCCATTTTTACTTTTTCACACAGGGGTTATATACACAAAAAGGCAGGATATGGGAAAGTGGAAAATGCAGGAGTATAGGTATTCGGTGGGAGGGGGTATAGATATCTTCCAGAACAGAGTGTCAACTGGGAGAAGGTTCAGGGGACACGTCACCATGAATCGCCTATGATTCACCTGTCATTATCTAAGTTTGTAGTATCCACCAAGGCTACCCAAGGTCTGTGACTATCCACAAGACCTATGACTACTTGTTATCCAGGTTGGTAAATTTCCACAAAAGCTGCCTGTTTACAATGTCTTTTTTTTTTTTTTTTTTTTTTTGGTTTTTTCAAGACAGGGTTTTTCTGTGTAGTCCTGGCTGTCCTGGAACTCACTCTGTAGACCAGGCTAGCCTCGAACTCAGAAATCCGCCTGCCTCTGCCTCCCAAGTGCTGGGATTAAAGGCGTGCGCCACCACCGCCCGGCTTGTTTACAATGTCTTATACCTATCTGTTTCCATGTTTTTCCACAGAGACCCAAGACTTTGTGCTAGCAGGCATGTATATCAGGCCTATTGCTGATTTTAGAACTATGGCTGATTTAGGCCTTTGGTGTATAAGCAGGGCTGCCCTGACAGGTATAGATACATGATTATGTTTTTATATATAATTAATAAACACAAATGAGAGAAACTTAGTTTTGGTTGATTTCTAAATTAGTACATACTTATATCAACTAATATAATTATATTTAGTTGTATCTACTTTCCTGCAAATACTATAACTTTCATGTCCTTGGTCTTTTTTAAAATCTTTTATTGGATAAAAAATGAAATTATAACATTTTCAGGAATATAGGAATAGCTGCAAAGAGTATATTAAAGGTAACCTTAGTTTTGTGTGCTTAATTTGAAGTGGCTTGGAATCTAGGAAACTACATGAAACATTAGGTGAGGAGGGGAAAGAAAGATCCTGAAGAGCACAGGTGATATGAAAGGGAAAAAGAGTAATAGATACTGAGGTTAAAGTGTGAAGATTGACAGGAAAAAGAGGAGGGAGTTGGGGAGGGAGTTGGGGAAAGGAAAATTAACATCGAGCATTTTGCAAGAAGTCATAAAATAACCTATTATTTGATGAACTTTATATATTTATATATTTTATATATTCTTTCTAATACAAAAGAGTTTAAGTGTTGTTTCCCTATATACCAAAGCTGTAGGTTGCAAAATAAAAAGCCTTCCACCAACTTTGTAATAACTCCAATCAAGATGCTCATCAGAGATATACACTGGAGATCATTAAAAAAATATATAGATGAGTGACATCATTCCTAATTGCTATACTGATTTGAGTAAAGAATTATCCCACAAGTTCAAGTGTAAGGTAAAGTGGTATAAAGAAAAAATAAATTTTTTTTTCTCTTCCTCATTTTCTTTCTCCTTCTTTACTACCCCCATCTGATCCTCCACATTCATTACCTTGCTTCCCTCCTGAGTTGCCTGCTGAACTAGTTGAATGTATTTCATAAGATAAAGGCCAGTTAACATTATTTGCTGTGTCCATATCCACCTAAAAGTTTAAAAGAATGGAACAATTACCTCTATAATATTTTAGAAATCATTTCTATGAGAGTCAAAAATTATTCATGATGAATCACTAAAAAAGAAAGCCTACAGAAAAAAATCTTACCATCATGTGCTGTCTATAAATCTCAGGCAAATATATTATCAATTGTGAAAATGTTGGGTATTTTATATTTAGATTACACAGAAGAAGAGAATGTTCACTCTAGCTTCTTGTATCTAAAACAATATTACAGATACATCAAATGTAGTAAGAATTGAGTATTGAAAGACATTAAGTAAAATGTTTGCTTATGAGCTGGAGAGATGGTTCAGTGTTTAAGAGCACCAACTGCTCTTCCTGAGGTCCTGATTTCAATTCCCAGCAACCATATGGTGGCTCACAAACATCTGTAATGGGATCTGATGGCCTCTTCTGGTGTATCTGATAGCTACAATATATTCATATAAAATAAAATAAATACAATTTCATAAAGAAGGAAATGTCAACATAAATATTTAGAAGAAATTATAAATCACTGGATAAGCTGAGGATATCAGAATAGTCATTAAACATTAAAGAATAAAAAGGTGAATAGAGGATATATCTGTGTTTATTTTTTATTGGATATTTTATTTATTTACAATTCATATGCCATTCCCTTTCCCATTACCACCTCCTCCTTTTTCCTTTTGTACCGTTATTTTTTTCAAGACAGGGTTTCTCTGTGTAGTCCTGGAACTCACTCTGTAGACAAGGCTAGCCTTGAACTCAGAAATCCGCCTGCCTCTGCCTCCCAAGTGCTGGGATTAAAGGCGTGTGCCACCACTGCCAGGCTTTTTGTGATTTTTTTTTCTTTTATACCATTTTAATTACATGTAATTATTAAGGTCAGTTCTTGGTTGAGGAACTCGTAACACAATAGCTGCAAATAGTCAAGGGAAAAGCAAGACAATAAACACAGATAGTCAAAGAGCAATCAAGGCAATGAACAAAGTTCCATGAACACTCATTTGATCACTGTTTCTAAGGGTTTATTAGTATAACGAAAATATCTGAGTCTACTTCCCTGTCCTAGCCCAAAGTCATTTTCATGTCTGAAACCTACTTCTTTGTTCTAGTCTAATATTTAGATTCCTGCCTGGAATTCATTCTTTGTCCCTGTCTAATATTTAGATTCCTGCCTGAAATTAATTCTTTGTTCTAGCCTAAGATTTAGATTCCTGCCTGAAATTTCTTCTTTTTTCTAGCCTGTCAGATTTCGGCCTGAAGTCTACTTCCTTGTCTTTGGTCAATGTCATATTCCTGCCATGCAACCCATTTCCTTGTCCTTGACCCATGTCAGATTCTTGCCAAGCAGCCCCAAAGACTCTCTGCCTCTCCCCATTTTATATTTCATTAACAAGACTAAGCCTGTCTTAGGTTGTTCTAACAAGAATGTTTCATTACCCATCGTGGAATATGCATTATAAAAGGCAATGCACTTCTGTCTTAGGTTGGTAAGGCTCTGTGCAGAATCTTAGCCATCTTTTTGTTAGCTGGCCTGTTAATTTAATAACTCTGCCTGGGGGTCCATTTCAAGCCATGTACTTTGGCTGCCAACATGTTGATGCTGTTAAAGACAAGCTTTAACAAAATGGGCAAGAATAAATGTATTCCCAGGACAAAAAGGACTAGCATGATCTTGCTATATATGCCATACTTGAAGCTTGACCAAAATAGATATACTGACCTCAGGCAATGGGTAATTTTTTTCAGCAGTATCTGCTGCATCATAGCTCATCAGAGCAGCATTGTTTAAATTCATAAGCTCACTAGCTCACTATGAAAAGTTAAAACATCCAGAGTGGTGTTAGAATTATGCCAAATAAAGATACTGCACATGTCTTTAAACTTTTTCCTAATTATAATGACTACTACTGTAAATTTTAGAACTAACATGAATCCAATGTTATTTGGCATTACACTCAAGATGGCTACTTACTCTTGAAATCTGAACCTCCTTCCAGTAATTTGAATAGGATAAAGAGCATCAATCCATTGTTCCAAATGCCTATCTAAATCCTTGTGTATATTCAACACATTAGTAACATTTATTTTTTTGCTAAATGATCAACAAAATTAGCTTTCTTAACATTTTGTGTCAAAGCAATTGCAGAAGCATTGTTGTTAGCAATTAACGTAATTAGAGCTTTTATACAAGCAATAATGAAGCCCACGTCCCCTTTGTTTCTGCTTAAAGCCTAACTCACTTCTTCCAGCACTTGAAAGCTTTGTAAGCTTTTTTTTTTTTTTAATTCCAAGGTTTTGAGATACTCAGGGCAATAAAACAAAAGCTGACTGACTGATAGACATTTGTAACAGACAGGCTGTGTTTCAACACACTAACACAATTAGAAAGTGCACAATTGTGGGGGTCCCCGGTTCTGGAGGGTGTCCCACGATGATCTTCCGGCTGAGGGCAGAGTGAGAGCAGGGAGGGTCCTCTACCCACGTCTCCGCTGTCTGTTGGTCTTCACCCAGCCTGGTGTGAGGGGTCTGGGCCAAAAGAGTGCGAGTACAACCAGGGAGGAGAGATTGCCTTCCTCTGCTGCTGCCTCTGCTCGAGTCTCCGCTCACTCCCAGGTGCTGCACCTGCCTCTCCACGCTGAGCGCCCGGGCTGGGCCGATAGAAGCCGGCTAGCAGGCAAGGAAGCAGCTTGGTGCCCCAGGAAGGTTCCGGGAGAGCGGATCTCTCCCCAAGTGTTACAGCTCTTGAGACAAAGAATCCAGGACACCAAGATGATTCTCGAACACACACCTTTACTTCTCCCGAATAGAGCCTTTATAAACAGTTTCAGGGTGGGTTAGGGTCTGACAGCAGATAACGCTTATTGGCTTGGTCAGAGAGCTTGGAGAGACCTCATCTGCATGTGGGAGGGCCTGAGGCACTGTTCCTCGTGACTGATAGACCTCTCTTTGGGAGAGGCTGTGGAGGGCCGAAGCTGAATGAAAAGAACCAGGGCCTGGGGCAGCGCCGAACACCTGCCGTCCTGGTAAAGGTCCGGGGTTCAAGGCTTGCTCAACCAGGCACCCAGCTGCTTCCCACAGCCCACCGCCCCACAACTCCCCCTTTTTCTTTTATAAAGGAGAGGTGTCATCAGAATAAGTATCTCCTATGTTGGAAAGAGTTTGATACTGAACCAAGACCTGATTGGTAGTTACCTTTGCAATTCTACTTATCTGCTGCTTTAGAAACTGAATGAGGCAGGGTGCCAGGAGAAGTAAAGTTCCAATGGCTAGTATGGGGCCAAGGAGGGGAAGAATCCAAGCCACCAAGGGGTTAGAGTACCAAGGGGTAGGGGTATTGGGAGTATAGCGTGCCCGGAGGTTCCCCCGGAGCTCTTTGAGCATTTGTACATCTTGTTCTACCAGCCCAGACTCATTGACATAGAAGCAACATTCCTTCCCAGCAAAACGCAAGTCCCCCCATGTTCAGCAGTTAACAAGTCTAGGGCTCTCCGGTTTTGGAGAGCAACTCCTGCTAACGAGGTTATCTGGCGTTGAAGAGATTCAAGGCTGTCTGTAGTAGAGGCCATTGCCTGGTCAAGCTTGTCCTGGAAGTCGCCGGCCAGATGCTGTGTTTGGACAAGGGCTGCTCCAGCAGTTCCAGTAGCACCAAGTGAGACAGCAAGGCCTAGTCCAATGAGCAGAGGGATGAAGATCTCTCTCTTCTTTCGGCTTCCTCCCATCTGTAAGGCGAGTTCTTCAGTTTCATAGAGATAAACCTGGGGGACAACGATCACGGGGGCGCAGGAGCCCTGAAAATGAGGGTTAATACAGGCACCTACAGTGCCTTTGCACCAGAGGAGAGCGGGAGTGTTAACGCATACTGAGTTGGTAATGGTGATGTCATGGGCACATGTGAGATGGGGTTTTGAGGAGGGTCCTACAAGGCAAAGAGGTGGGGTTAGGTCAAAGAGAGGAAGGTCTCGTGCTTTCCTTGCAGGCAGGGGTCCGTGGAGGTCATAAAGGGAAAAGTTAATGGGAACAGCTGTTAATAATGGTCGGGAGAGAGAGGCACAGAAAAAGCATTGGAGGAATTGGGGTGGGTCGTTAAGGGAAGGAGGTCTGCTGCATATTGGATGTACTGTAGCCAGGAGAGGGTAGTTTGTAGTTCCTCTTGAGACTGGTTTTCCTGTTGGATAATATTAGCATGGGTAAAGGCGGATTTGGGGGCAGGACAAGTTCACGGGAGATGTGTAGGTCAGCTATGGGGTATCTGGCATAGCCACTGGAGTAAAGTTTACCCATGACTCCGGTTCGCCAACATTCATTCCATGGATCACTGATGGAAAGCTGAAAATGAGTTTTAAGGTTGGTGAGCATGGTGCCACCTCGACTGGTGGATTCCATCCTGCAGCTCCAATATCGGCAACCTCCATATGTGGAGACCTCCTGGAGGCATTCACCTGTGTTTCGGTAAGGAAAGCAGAGAAAAGGGCTGGAGATAGTGGAGATGGATTCTGGGTGTAGGGGAATCTCAATCCTGGTCTCAGTTTCATGTCTGCTTTACTGCATAATGTTGAGTAACAAAGAAAGACAAGAAGACAAGGCCTGTAGGAAAAAAAATGGGTTTACACTCTGTTTTACAATCAACATTGCTTGTTGTGGAGAGGCGACCTGTTCACTACTCTACAGAGGCAGAAGCAATATCATTGTTATTGTAGCCAGTGAAGGCAAAGAGAGTGACCAGTGAGCTGTAGCCAAGATGTACATGCTGTCAGCTGCAACACATAATCTGCCGTTTCTCAACATTTCTCTCTCACACAGATAAGAAACATATTGGACAGTTGTGATACACCAAGCAAAGACATTTTTGTTAGGGTCTGTATCACTGTGGGAGGTACATGTGTATGTTGGAAGCAGTAATAAACTCCCAAATCCTCAGGCTCCACTCTACTGATCTTGAGTGTGAAATCTGTCCCTGACCCACTGCCACTGAACCTGTCTGGGACCCCAGAAAATCTGTTGGAAACCTTGTAGATCAGGAGCTTTGGAGACTGGCCTGGCTTCTGCTGGTACCATTCCAAATAGGTGTTTCCATCACTATGTACAATGCTCTGACTAGACCTGCAAGAGATAGAGGCTTGATCTCCAAGACTGACAGGCAGGGAAACTGGAGTTTGTGTCATCACAACATCACTGCTGGAAACTGAAAAAAAAATAAGAGAGAAATACAGAATCATCCACAAACTTCATGATCAATCTTATGAATATTTTAAATACATTTCAACTTAAATGTGTTTGTACATACAATTCTTTATATATTAAAATTTCCATCCTTACAAAACAAGTTAAATAGAATCCCCAAGGTGCTTCTATATTTAATTTAGACTATCCCATCTATCCATGTCATAATCTTCATTGTAGCACAGGTTCTCTCTCATCTGGAACCTCCTTCTCGTAGATATACACCCAACATGTCCTATACTGGAAGATAATACCTGTCTACTAATACATGGCATAACACATGTAGTGATCAGTGTGACCCAGTTCTTGTGCTCCCTCCCCATCCTCTATTCCTTCTGTTCTCACCAGGAATCCAGAACAACAGCACCAACAGTCTACCAGGCAACTTCATTTTGAGGAGGAAGCCTGAGAAGACTTTTCAGTCAAAGAAAGAAACATCTGACCTTTTTAAACAAAACTGGCGTGGGTGTTTCCTCCTTGAGAAACAATATGCAAAGCCCTGGGTTGGTGTTTCAATACAGATAGAGGGAAGTACCCTTACAACTTCTTATAACTGCAAAAATAACACATTCACTTCTAGTTTCAGTGGGCACTAGTGCTCACAGAGAAGCACTGGAGAAACTAGGAATGTTATTCACATAGGGCTGTCTCCTCAATGGAAGAAATCTATACTTGCTTTTCACCTAGAATACTGAAAATGGATGTTGTTAGTAAACTGATGACCTTTTCTATTTATAATTGCTCACCCAGATTCCCCAGAATCTTCTATCACAGGCTTTCATCACTAGATACCTTTCTCAATTGAATCCACACCTATAGGAGAAGTCACATGTACATTGCAAAAGAGTTTAAATAGAAATTAAAGTTTCAAGAAAATTAGGCCTCTTATCCAAAGGATTGATTCTGAGAGACAGTAAGAAGTATGTTCTAATCAGTTCATTGAGACAAAGCATTTTGTACAATTGTTAGTCATTAAGAATGAGAAGAAACTAATGTGGTAAAGAGTGTTCCAGAAAGACAAATCCCTGTTAATTATTTATTTCAAAAGGGAATTTAATTTAAAAAAAATAGATATTGTGAGGTTTTTGGCAAGGCAGGCAGATTTGACTCTGGGCCTGCTCACGCTTCCTGGTTGATAAGCATGTCCAGATATCAGCGTTCACTCCTCCTATATGTGCCTTGAATGAAGAAAGGCATGGGTAGAAGCAAGGAGTGGCAACTTTTAAATACCATTTCCAGCTTGTCTCTGACAGCTCAGGAATGAACAACTCCCTGATTGTCCACAACAGCAAGGAACTGTGCCCATGTAATAAAGCTAATGTTCTGTGGAAGTGTTTGAGATGATGTCACAATGGTTGGATATTAATCTTCGTTTACACTTTGTCAACATTAGTAATAATATGTTATACACATGGGGAAATAGTTTAGCAAAAATTTAATAATTACCTCTATACAAAGGGCATGGTTTTCGTTCTATTAGCTTGACAAATGCCAACATCCCTAAATGGACCACAATTGGACAGAGACCTTATTCTGATATAGTATCATTTGCTGGTCCTCTTTGGCTGTGGACCTTCAGTAACAGTAAAACACAAGCTCTGCAGCTCAGGCACTGCAGCACCTGGCATACCATGGATGAGGTACTCATCTCTCAGGTTCTCACAATGCATATATAGTACATGAAATGGTTCAACACACATTAATATTGAGGACTTACATTTTTTATCCCCTCACCAGAAGTATTCTATCCCGAATTTTACCCAATCCTCAGCAGCATGGCCCAGGAAAGAAGTTTCTTCCTATTATCCCAATAGTGATCCAATAGCATAGGCTGAACCTCAGTCTTTTAAACCTCCCATTCTAAAAGTTCCCCATTTATACCCATGCAAGAATGTCTGTGCTAGACTTAAATGCATAGGTTATGATGGCATCATCCCTGTAGACAGATTTGTCATGTACATAACACGAATTTAGTTAGCTGTTCATGCTTAGAGACTGGCTTTTTTCAGTGTCAACAAACTAAGATGCTATTGGCAGTGATCTACCACAAGCCATTTTGATTTATCATGAAATTGAAAGTGCATAACTCACAGTTCATATGAAACCCAAGAAGAAGGAAGACCACACCAAAGTGTGTATACTAAGTTCTTCTCAGAAGGTGGAAGAAAATAATCTCGGGAATAAGAGGGATATTGGAGGGATACAATAGAGGAAGGAAAATGGGTACTAGTTTACATACAGGAGGATATCTTGGAGAATTAGGGAGCATCAGGAATTTTGAAGGAGGTGTATAGGAGTGGGGGAAGGGGAACTGGTCATACCCACCAGAAAGTCCCAGATGTGAAGGACCTAAGAGGTTTCCAGGACCCAACAGGAAGGAGATTATCTGAAATATCCTACAATGGGGAAAGAGAACCTGTAAAGACCATATCCAGATGTCATGGTTTAAATATGCTTGACCCAGGGAATGGTACTATTGGGGGTGTGGCGTTGTTGGAATGGGTGTGTCACTGTGGGTATGGGCTTTAATTCATGCACCCTAGCTGCCTGGAAGTCAGTCTTCCACTAGCAGCCTTCAGATGAAAGTGTAGAATTCTCAGGTACTCTTGTACCATGACTGCCTGGATGCTGCTATGTTCCTACTCTGATGATAATGGACTGAACATCTCAACCTGTAAGCCAGCCTCAATTAAATGTTTTTTTTTTTTTTTTTTTTTTTTTTTTTAATAATATTTGCCGTGGTCATGGTGTCTGTTCACAGCAGTAAAACACTGACTAATACACCAGTGCATAGGCACATGCCCTGGTTGCAGGATGAAGCCACCCACCTACTGCAAAATGTTAATCCAGAATTCCTCCTGTCAGAAGGAAATGCAGGAACAAAGAGTTTTGCAGAGTCTGAAGGAAAGGCCATCCAGGGACTACTCCACCTAGGGATCCATCCCATCTACAGACACCAAACCCTGACACTATTGCTGATGTCAAGAAGCACTTGCTGACAGGAGCCTGGTACAGCTATCCTTGAGAAGCTTTGCCAGAGCCTGACCAATACAGAAGAGGATGCATGAAGCCAAACTTCAGACTGAGTGTGGGAACCTCAATAGAGGAGTTCCTGCAAGGACTAAAGGAGTTGAAATGGTTTGCAACCCCATAGGAAAAACCAGAACCCTCAAAGCTCCCAGGGCCTAAACTACCAACAGTAGAGTACACATAGGGGCACCTATGGTTCCAGCTGGGTATATAAAAGAGGGTTGCCTTAATTGGCATCAATTCGGGGGAGCCCCTTGGTCTAGTGGTGGCTTAATGACCCAGAGTAGGGGAATGCTGAGGTGCTGAGGGGGAAGTGGGAGGGCAGGTGAGGAAGCTCCCTCATATATGCAGGGGAGGGGGGAAAAGTTTGTGCAGGGGAAACTGGTTAGGGAGAAAACATTTGAAATAACCAATTTAAAAAAGAAAAAAAAAAGGAAATGAAAGTGTAGGAAATTTCTAATATCTAACTACATAAGATTCCTCTTCTCATTTACTAAAACAGTCTCTGATCTAGTCTATAATCATGTGATTTCTTTGTGGGAATTTGCATTACTATGATAAAAGCTAATTCACGTCATCTTATTATATTAGTATAATTAACTAGCATGATTAATTCTGAGTATATGCGAAATCTGAAAAAGCAGTTTACTTAAAATTTAAACAGCTTGAATCTTCCCATCTGTTATGAACTGAATACTTATACAAAACTCAATCATCTAACAGTAAGATCAAATACAAACTATCTATCCCCTAGTAGTTTAATGTGAGTCCTCTTTCAACAGGGGTATAATTTTACATTTCTCAAAAAAAAAAAAAAAAAAAACCTCTGATAAATCCCATCTAAAACGTATGTCTCTTTTAAATTCTATAATTATTCTGAAAAATATCTACTGGAACAACATGAATTCCAGATAGAAGCATGTCAGATAGAGAATTATATGTGCTGCTTTCTTGTGAACTGAAACATATGAGGAATCCAAACCTATGGACTACTAGGACTCCAGCCTTCCTTGAAAAACAGGTATATTGTGACATACTCTTTCTCACATTTGCAGGGTGTGTGGTGAGACTTAGTATGATTCTCTCTCTTTCATCTCTAAAGTATCACACTTTTAATTAATTAATTAATTATTTTAATGCATATGAGTGTTCTATCTGCATGTACACCTACATCAGAAGAGGCATCAGAGCACACTGTATTCTGACACTATTTCCCATAACCATTAGGTCACACTATTTATCTGGAATCTGACTTTGGACATCTCTTCTAACTCTGTATCTTCATTTATATCAGATCATATAATGTTCAAATCCAGGCACATAATTTTATGATTCTTCACCAGAAATATATACCAATTTCCATAGTGTTTCATAATGTGATCCCAACTCCACTCACACTCTCACCAACTTCAGTGCTGGGCCCCATTCAATACTAAATAATGCCAGAATATCTGTCTACCCTGATCTCACTTAACAAAACCTATCTAGGTATCTCATTCATTTTTCCTAGAAACAAATTCACATTTTTTCCTATTTTCCACTAAAGATTTGGTGTATAGGTCTGATTCTCACTCTAAATTTAGACTTGACTTTCACTTTACAATTCCAATTTCTAAATTTGAGATATTTTGCTCTTTTAGATTAACATGTTGTGGCAAAGATATTCAGTTCTTTTGTCATAAACTTTTGCAACTTTTGAAAACTATAAATTCGAAAACACTTAGGATTTTGATCACCCAGTGATTTCCCAGGATATTTATATCTAGTGATGTTAGAGCCACATACTGTAGAAGTATGCTTGCTATGAGAAATAGTTGAATCAGGGATTGTAGAGTGTCGAAAGAGAAAATAACTAGGGAAGTTTGTGCTCTCTTCTCTGTTTTAAAAGTCTTGTTCATAAAATAATTTTAAAATAGATTGAAAGAAAGCTCATTAGTATTATAGAGTAAGATCATACATTTAGCAATCTATATGACATTCTATGGGAAATAGAAATGCATTCTCCCATTACGTACTTGTCCCCCCTTCTTTGTTCTTCTTGTTCATTCATGCTGTTCTTATCAGCTATCCAGAGTAGTTCCAGTCCCAGGAACATGGCTGCAGGCTTCTATGTTATTATTTGAACTGAGGAGCCATTGATGACTATTTATTCAAGTCTATAACAAAACTTTGATCATAGACTTGCATGGATGGAAATTTTCTGTCAAAAAAATGTGCAACTTACATATATATGTAGATGCTTGAGAAGAGCCCAGCAAATGTAAGGATTACCATTGTGAGGATAAAATAAGTAAAATGTCTTCTTCTTTTCAGCACTGGAGGAAAAGGACAGCAGTGTAAAATTCTGAATTAGGGACTAGGCTTTGGGTGCACAGGCCATAGCTTTCTAAGACATTGTCAGATACCAATGTATTGAACAATGCTGGGGGCCAAGACTCCCTTCTGCCTGGGAGCAAATGTCATTTAAGTAAATAACCTGAGTTTAAGGAATGCCTTATTGCCTTCTTCCTGAGAACAAACATCAGTTAAGTAGATTGTCTGAGTTAAGGAAAACCTTATCAGCCTTCCTGCCTGGGAGAGAAAATTAGCAACTTGAGCCTAACAAATGTTTTATTGCTTTCTTGCTTGTGAGAAGATATTTAGATAAGTAATTTGGGCTAGAAATTTTTGTGAGCTTAGAGAACTTTGCAATTACAGGATGACCTTGGACCCTGGCTGTTAGATGACCCTCCTGCCTGCCTGCCTTTGTAACAGCAACCCAAAAAATAAAGTTTAAGCACTTGATCGAACATTCAGACTTGTGCTTCTTCTTTGTGTCTCATGTCCTATCATTCTTTTGCCCCCTTCCCTAGGGTCTCATCAAATCCCCACAGGTCAGGCAGAACAACAGTTGGAAAGGCTATCAAAAATTGACTTGGATCCCTCCTGAAACTAGAAAATCACAAAACAGACTCACTCTAATATTGATATTTTAAAAATTTTATTAAGTAAATTCATGAACTCATGTTTAAGAAGGTTTCTTATATCTTTGTTTCCAAGATTTACGGATATGATCAACAAAACTCAGGAAAAGTCATTCTATGATATGTATTAAATAGAATTTTGTAAGAATATTTAAAAATAGAACATAGTATAAAATTTGACAATAGCAGAGATCAAACAATATTTAAAGATATTTGCAAAATTTTCTAGCATGCTTATATCATCTGTGAGGCTATTTTATCCTATATGTCCTACATAGTCCTTTTTATTCCTTTTCTCATCATTCTCTTTTGTATAAAAATGTGATGATCAAATCAATTAGCAGATTTACATAATCTCTACTACTCTCGTGGAAACTGACAGGTGGCCTACAGAAATATTGAACATGGGAGCTCTGACCTGATAAATGAAATAGCATACAAGGTGCTGTTCTTAAGGTACTGGTACAAGGAATGTCCTGGTCCCAAGTCTTTTCTTTGTATTGCAATCAGAGAGCTTGGATGAAGGCTCTTCCTGTAAACTTTGAAGTCTTTAGAAACAGGTCCCATTCTCTCCTGTGAACTCTAATTTCCTCAGAGACTCTTCCATCCTGTCGTTCTCTAATTCTAGGGACTAAACTCTCCTTTTAGTGCCCTACCATGCAGTTTTCTTTGGTTTTTATATCCACAGCATTACAAATTCTTAAAATAAATCCCTTTGTTGTCTGCTATTGATCTCAGTGTCCTATGAAGCCTTGACACCAAACCCAAACATGTAAAATTTTGTTCCTTTAAAAAGTTTAATTTCGAATTCATGTCAGAGAAACACACATGTGATCATATATAACTATATAGAATCCAACAAACACAAATGAGAATAACCATGTGATAGCTGTCATTCTGATGTCACTTAATTGAAATAATTCAAGATATAAAGTAAAAAAGATATAAAGAGAAACTATAAAATTCTCATGTAAATGGATGTAGCTAGGAGGAGATTGTATTGAGTAGGGTAACATTTAGAGTTGTGTGTTTAATTTGCGTAGTTTGTTGAATTAAGAAATTAGAAAGGGGTACTGGAGTTGAAAAGGGAAAGAAAGATCATAAGTGGGAGACAGCAATAAGGTTGTGATAGTTTGTGTATAGTTGGCCCAGGGGGTGGCACTATTAGGAGGACTGGCCTTATTGGAGTAGGTATGTCAGTGTGGGTACAGCCTGAAGACCCTCATCCTAACTACCTGGAAGTCAGTCTTCCACAAGCAGCCTTCAAATGAAGATATAGACCTCTCAGCTCTGCCTGCACCATGCATATCTAGATGCTGCCCTACTCCCACCTTGATCATGATGGATTGAACCTCTAAACCTGTGAGCCAGCTCAATTAAATATTGTCCTTTATAAGACTTGCCTTGGTCATGATGTCTCTTCATAGCAGTAAAACCCTAACAAAGACACAGGTGATATGAATAGGCAAAGAAACTGATGAATAGGGAAATTAAGTGTGAAGGTGTGTATTGTGGGGCACATGGACCATTCCAAGAGAGAAATTGTCATTGAATTGGTGAGGTTAAATATACGTAGAGGCAGATGCTCACAGCTAACCATTAAACTGATCATGGGGTTCCCAATGGAGAAGATAGAGTGAAAGCTGAAGGAGTTGAGAGGATTCGAGACACCATGAGGAAAGCAACAATCCCAACCAACCAGAGCCCCCAGGGTCTAAACCACCAGCCTGGGAGCGCTTAGGGAGGGACCCATGGCTCCAGCTATATATGCAAGGGAGCTATATATAAGTGGGAGAAGAGATCCTTGGTCCCATGAAGGCTGGACGCCGTGGGGGGGAATACTCGAGGGTGGGGAGGTGAGGTACAGGGGAGGGTGGAAGGGGGTACACCAAGTGGAGGCAGGACGAGGGGGGAAGGGATAGTGAGTTCCTGGGAGGGAGGGGGGAAATGGGGTAAGGAGAGAACATCTGAAATGTAAAAAAAAATTTCCAATAAAAAAATTCCAATAAAAAAAAAACATAATCAAACTCGAGAAATCTCAAAACTTGAAACCTGCAGGAGGGGAACTAACTCCCTCCCTGTTTCCTATCCTGCTTTGAGCATGTAACCCAAAGATGCCCCAACCAGGTGGTGACAGATTGTCAGTCAAATAGCACAGCAACTATAATTCTTCTCTAAGCAAACAGAGCAGTCTGTGGCAATAGAATGCATTTAGCCCTCAAATTTCATTCCACTCCCCAAGATTCTTAGAGTCCTTGCCCACGTGTAATAAAACACACAAGTTGTTTTCCCAAGGTTCATCAGGGTTTGGCTGATTTTACTTAGCTGTAATACTTAGGGAAGATCCCCCCACACACTAGAACCACTAATCATTGGACTTTCAGCTCACCTGCCTGGTGAGACTCCTGTTTATTGCAGAGACTCTCATATTGTATAGAAGCCTGACATCACCACTGCCACTATAGCCACCATGGGACCAAAAATCCAGCCCAGTACCTAGTGCCTGAACCTCTTTATCCCTTTTGTAACATTTTTGAGCATTTTTAGCTGGTCTGGAGTGATGTGATCCCTATTCATCCTGGACTCCACTTCACCCCCTTCAGGCCTTATGGGCAGCAACACCTGATGCCCTAGGAGGAAGAGGTAGACTTTTGACCCAACCCATTCCTGAATTTTTCTTACCCTATTCAAGCCAGGGTACTGGACGCGTCCAGGCACCCTGGAGGAGAGACTGAACCTGGAACCACAAAGGATGATATTCCCTTAATTTAAGCAATATGACTATCTGGAATTGCCTCCAGCTTCCTGTAATTAATATAATTGTATTTAATTTAATTTTCAAACTACAGTTCTTTATTCAGATATAAGAAAAAGGAAATTGTAAAATTTCCAGGTAAATATATGTAGCTGGAAAGGATTGTATTGCTTAAGGTAACCTATAAAGTTGTGTGCTTAATTTGAAGTAGTTGTTGAATGTGAGAAACTCAACTGTTTGGAGTCAGGAAGGGAATCCTAAGTGGGGTGCAGGAGGGGGTTGTGGAAGAGAAAAGTATCATTAAGAATGTTATAAACAGGGGAAACAAAATACTCACAGAGGAAAAACTAAGACAAACTGTAGGGGAGCAGAGACTGAATGAAAGGTCATCCAGAGACTGTTCTACCTGGGGATCCATCCAATATACAGTTAACAAACACACACAATATTGTGGATACCAAGAAGTGCTTGACAGGAGCCTGATATAGCTGTCTCCTGAGAGGCTCTGCCACAGCCTGACAAATATAGAAGTGGATGCTAGCAGCCAACCACTGGACTCAGCACAGGGTCCCCAATGGAGGATTTAGAGCAAGGTTTGAAGGAGCTGAAGGTGTTTGCAACCCCATAGGAGGAAAAACAATATCAACCAGCCAGACCCCCTAGGGACTAATACACCAAACCAAGGGTACACATGCAGCTACTCATGGTTCCAGCCACATGTAGCAGAGAATGGACTTGTCAGGCATCAATGGGAGGAGAGTCCATTGGTCCTGTGATGGCTCCATGTCCTCCAAGTAGGGGAATGCCAGGGCGAGTAGGTGGAAGTGTTTGCATAGGTGGAGGAGCACCCTCACAGAAACAGGGGGAGGGGAAACCTGGAAAGAGGATAACATTTGAAATGTAAATAAAGAAAACATCCCATAAGAGAAAAGAAAAAAAAGTATGTTGTAAACAGACATAAAATAATCTATTATTTGATGATTTTCATATATATTGATATTACTAGTATAAATGAGTTTAAATAGACTTAGACTGCATAGGGCATAATACTCAAGTCAAAAGTTTTAGGTAGCCAAGTAAAAATCCCTGTTCCAATATTGCGTTCTTTTCCTTTATGATGTTCAAAAATATACTGAAGATCCCTAAAACAATACATGTGATTATCATTGTTCTTGATTGTCATGGTGGTTTGGATGAGAATACACTCTAGAAATTCAATTATTTGAAAACTTGGTGGCTTAGAGTTTTAATACTGTAAACAGACATCATGACAAAGGCAAGTCTTATGAAGAACAACATTTAATTAGAGGTGGATGTTCCTGTTGGAAAGGGGTTAATAAATTTTAAATTTGAAGTTGCAGCCATCGTTAGAACGATTATCTTGAATGAGGTTGTCATTTCATAATTAAAACTGAACAATCCATCTTGGCTTTCCTTCCCCCTCCCACCCTCCCTGCTCACTGAGTCCTCTAGGCAAAGCAATGCTGCCCTGAGCAGCCTTCTATCTGAGGGGCACAACTATTATCCTACAACCTCTCCATCTACCTTCTTTGTACCTACAGACCCATAGCCAAGCAGACCTATGGAACCTGAACCATACAGACATGTGAATCTTGAACCACACAAACATGCTGTTATGGAACTATACAGCCCAAGGATACTTATCAGAAGACTGCCATATCAGGACCATAGGGGTTAACCCCTTTCCAATACCAACCACAACAGGAACATCCAGGGACATTCAGATGACTAAAGGCCCTTGAAAAAATCAACAAAATCCAGGGCAATATGACACATTCAGAGTACCCTTTTCAAACCCTTGATATCCTAAAACAACAAAAACACAAGTAAATGACCTTAAATCTAATCTTATAAACATAATGGTGGTCTTTAAAGAGGAAATGAATAAATCCCTTAGAGAAATGCAGGAAAATACAATCAAACAGGTAGAGATTTAAAGGAAAATTCATTTAAATAGGTGAGAAAAATAAAACTGTGCAATGCCTAAAAGTAAAAATAGAAGCATAAAGTAAGCACAAACTGAGGAAATCCTGGAGATAGAAAAACCTAGGAACGAAAACAGGACAATAGATGCAAACATCAGCAACAGAATACAGGAGACAGAAGAGAGAATCTCAGATATAGAAGATACAGTAGAAGAAATTGATAAGTTAGTCAAAGAAACTGTTAAGTCTAAAAATTTTCTGACACAAAGCATCCAGGAAAACTAGGATACCATGAAAAGACCTAACCTAAGAATAATAGAGAAGAAGGTGAAGAGTCCCATCTCCAAGTCCCAGAAAATATTTTAAACAAAATCATAGAAAAGTTTCCCAACTTAAAGAAAAAAGAGATACCTATCCACATACAAGCTTATACAACATCAATTAGATGGAAGCAGAAAAGAAAATCCTTCCAACAAATAATAATAAAACCACAAAATTTACAGAAAAATAAAAGAACATTAAAAGAAGCAAGGGAAAAATGGCAGGTAGCATACAAAGCCAGATTTTCTATCAGAATTACACCCAATTTCTCAATATAGACTGTAAAATCTAGAAGGTCCATGTCAGATATCTCACAACCTTTGAATAAAACCACAGGTATAAATCTAGACTAATATAACTAGCACAAATCTCAATTACCATAGATGGAGAAAACAAGATATTTCAAGACAGATCCAAATTCAACAATATCTATCCACAAATACAGCCCTACAGAAAATATTAGAAGGAAGAGAACTATATCTAAGAAAACACAGGTAATATCTAATTCCATACCAGCAAAAACAAGGAAAGCACACATAAACAAACACTTTGTATGTACAATATACATATATTGTATACAAATATACTAACATCACCAACATCAAAAGATGAGGAAATAACAGTCACTGCTCACAAATATCTCTCAACATCATTGGACTCAATTCCCCAATAAAAAGACACAGGCTAACTGAATGGATGCAAAACAGGATCTATTCTTATATGCAGTAGGCTCATGCCAGGTGAATGGGACCCACAGGCAGGGAACATGTTCAGGGACAGCCCCCACTCAAGTTATTGGAACCTGCATGAAGATTTAAAACATTTTTTTCTTTTTTTGTATTTTGTTTTGTTTTTTGTTTGTTCAATCGATTGTTTTGAGATAGAGTTTCTTTGTGTAGCCTTAGCTTTTCTGGACTATGCAGACCAGGCTGGCTTCAAACTCAAAAAGATCCACCTGCCTCTGCCTCCCAAATGCTGAGATTCAACAAGTGCACCACCACCAGCTAGCTGAAATACTATTTTCAGTTCCCTTTCAAATAAATCTTGTGTTTTCAAACACAATTCTTAACAGAATTTGAATGAGCAATTCTCAACTTCATATGGAAAATTTAAAAACAAAGGATAGTAAAAAAAATCAAGAACATTAAAAGAAATTCTAGAGGTATCACCATCCCTGAATTTGAGCTGCCCTACAAAATGATTCTAATAAAAAGCATATGGTACTGACATAAAAACAAAACAAACAGGTTGATCAATGGAATCAAATCAAAGAACCAGAAATAAACCCACATACCTATGGAAACTTGCTTTTTTGACAAAGAAGTCAAAATCATACAATGAAAAAATAACGCATCTTCAACAAATGATTCTGGTATAATTGGATGTCTGCATGTATAATAATGCAAATAGGTCTATATTTATCATCTTATACAAAGGAAAAGTCCAAATGGATCAAAGACCTCAACATAAAACCAGATACACTAAATCTAATAGAAGAGAGAATGGGAATAGTCTTGCATGCATTGGTAACAGAGAATAATTGAGCACCATGATTTATGCAGACATATGAATGAACTAGAAAATATCATATTGTGTGAGGTTACCCAGACCCAGAAAGACACATGGTTTTTATTCAGTGATACGTGGATATTAGCCAGAAAGTACAGGATAGCTATGCTACAATTCACAGACCCAAAGAAGCTAAGTATCAAGGAGGGCCCAAGGGAAGATCACTCAGGAGGGGAAATAAAATAGACACTGTAAATGGATGGAGGGAAGGAACTGGGTAGGAGAGGGATAGAGATATGGTGTTGGGAGAGTGGAATGGGGGAAGGCTGGGAGAGAGAACTGAAATTGGTACAGAGTCATCTCTAGGACAAGACTGAGACCTGCGAAGAGGGAGGTTTCTGGGAGGCTATGAAGATTACCCTAGCTGAGACTCCTAACATCAGGGTATATGGAGCCTAAAATGGCCACCTACTGTAGATAGGCAAGACTTCCAATGATGGCATAGGGAAACCAAACTATCCACAAAACCTAAGACCTAAAATTCATTCTATCTACAAGATATGTGGGGATTAATATGGAAAAGAGATTGTCCAGACGGCCAACTCAACTGGCCCAACTCAAGACCTACCCCATGCTAGAGAGGCAACCTCTGACACTATTATTGATACTCTTCAATGCTTGCAGACAAGAATCTAGTATAACTGTCTTCTGAGAGGCTTCAACCAGCAGCTAATAGAAACAGATGCAGAGACCAACAGCCAAACAATATCTGGAGCTTGGGTGTCTTGTAAGGATGTGACAAATGATGGAGGGAGTCAGAGGGGTCACGAACACTACACGAAAACCTACAGAGTAAAATAACCTGTACCTGTGTGGGATTACAGAGACTGAACCACCAATCAAAAAGTATGGAAGAGCTGAAGCTAGGCCTCCTGCACAGGTAGCAGATATGCAGATTGTGCTGTCCATAATCATATTTAATAAAACATAACCAGTCATATGATTTATCTTTTATTGCAAACAAATTCACTTTAAAATATTTGTTTTCTATTGAAGTTTTGAAGTGTAATACTAATGATTACATTAAGATTTCATAATTGATTTTTTATTTTTAAAGTTCTCAAAAAATTGAGAAAATGGGCTCTTTTACATCAACATGTTGTGGAGTAGATTTTTCAAAGTACTTTGATAATTTTTTTGTAACTGTTTAAAACTATAATATCTACAAACAATTAGATTTTGAATCCAGGTAATCCACTGGACAGTTGTAACTCCTGCCTTAGTGCCCTGTAATTAAGATAGGAGAAGGTAATGGAACAGATTTATAAACTGGTGAAGAAAACTCTGACTATCTCCCCAATAGGTGCCATCTGTGGAACTCATGTGGTGTGGCACACAGCTTTTATATGAAAGGTAATAAAATCTTGACAATCCTTAATTCCAACGTCCCTGACCTCCCTGAGGATCTACCATATGATTAAGAAAGTAATCTCTTTCCACAAAGAACTTGGGAGGAACAAACTGGATAAGAATGATAAATTAGGCTTGATGCTCATGAAGAAGAGAATTCATTATGCTCATTTCTATAGTAATCTATGGAGGTCCTCCCATCCAGTTAGAAATAGGAGTCATCCATAGCTCCTGTTCAAGTTTCATAAACAATCTTATGTACACAAGAAATGAAAATATTTAAAGTGTTAAGTAAAATATACAGAGAGTTTAAAAATCAAAGGATCCTTGCCCCGTCCTGCGGGTGTTCGACGAGACCTTAAGGAAGGGGGCAGAAGAATGAAAGGACAGGTGACACAAAGAATGAGAGCAAGTCTGGAGTTCCGATCAAGCTCTGAAACTTTAATTTTGGGTGCAGGTTATAAAGACACATCAAACCCAGAAGTTTGGATGAGGGTCATTTGCTTAGGGCTATCCCACTATTGAATGCTTATTATCCTAGACCATCCACTGTTGTAACCAGCCTCCAGGAAATGCCAGACTGGGACCTAACCTTGCACTGACTAATCCTTCCAGAACAGCAGGTAGCTTCCTGGGTTTGGCTCCCGACAGATCCTGTAAGCAAATATACATTTCAGAAGTGACATAAGAGAAACAGAAAAAAAAAAAAAAGGGAAAAAGCATGATCTTTCTTTTCAGTTAGCCATGAAGATCAGCAAGCAGCTACCAGAGGATGGATAAAAGGAATTTTGAGCAACAATGAGGAAAGTCACAGAGTAAGTGAAAGCATGCTTAGGAATGAGATAGGACAAAAAGAGAAGAAAATAGAAAAAAAAATTTTCTCACCAGTGCTGAAAGGCTAGTAGGCTCTCCATTGAAATCTTTTAAGAGATTGCATTAAGAGCTGGCTGGAGAAAAAAACATATTATCCAATTAAGAATATATCTCTCCTTCTGTTTTTTCCATGTTCACCTCTTCTGTTCTTATCAGCCATGCAGAATATCTGCAGTCCCAGGAATAAAGCAGGGCTGCCTCAATCTTAGTATTCAAACAGAGGAGCCATTGGAAGTCAAGGCAAGACTACAACTGCACTTTGAATTCAGATTAGAATGTGTGTATCTTCCTAGGGAAAAACATACAATTTATAGACATATTCAGCTTTTTGAGGAAAGCCAAGCAAAAGTAAGGTCCACCACTGTGAACAAAATGATAGAAAAATGCCTGCTTGTTTACTGTCCTGCACTAAAGGACATCAGTATGAAATTCTGGATTTGTTATGTAGGTATTGTCTGCACAATGTCATGATTTTCTTAAAAGGTGTCAGAGATTCATGTATTAGACTATCCTGAAATCCTATGGAAAATATTCTTGGATTTTGCCTTAATCTACAGAAATACAAATCACCCATACTTTCTCATTCTGTTATTTGAGTATTTTATTCACAAAAGCATGGACTGGACCTTAAGAAGTTTCTGATATTTGTTGCTCACAAGATACCCAACAATTCAGGGATATGATCAACAAATAATTATAAGCAAGACATTCTATAAAACATATTAAATCTAACTCTGTAAAACAATTTGTTATAAAGAATAGAAGGAAATTTGACAATAACAGAGTTCAAACAGCATTAAAAGATATTTTGATGATTTTCCATGCATAGGCATATTGTCCTTGAGATCAGTCTGTTCTTTATGTTATATTCTCCCTACCTTCTTTTTTCCTTTTTGTCATTAATCTCTTCTCTCTCTCTCTCTCTCTCTCTCTCTCTCTCTCTCTCTCTCTCTGTGTGTGTGTGTGTGTGTTGTCACTCTCTCTGTCTCTCTCTCGTCTATCTCACTCTCTCTGTCTCTTTCTGTCTGTCTCTCTCTCTCTCTTATATTTTGCCTCCAGAGTGCTGGGAATAAGGGCACGTGCCACCACTTCCCAGCCCATTACCATTATCTCATTTTACACACACACACACACACACCACACCACACACACACAATGTTAGGATCTAGTATCACCTTTTTAGCAACTCTCACACTTCTCTGGATACGAACTGGTGATTAAGGGAAATTACAAATGGGAGATTTCTGTTCCTGTATGTAGTCTAATCCCCTTGCTGGGCTACCTGTCTGGCCTCAGCAGGAGAAGATGGACTTAATGTGGTTGTGAGATACCCAGTGGGGTCTCAGAGTATAAGGAGGTGAGGAGGATGGGAAGGAATAGACTGGGAGTAGTGGCAGCAACCAGAAGATAAAATGAATAAATAATTAATGGGAAAAATGAAGTTATCCCAGTATCATGGATACTGACAGGTATATACCTTACAGAGACATTCAAGATGTGATCTCTCATATGGAAATGATAGAGCATAAAAGGGTGATGGAGTTAAGGTATTAGCCACCTGGGAATTAGAGATATATCTATAGGCTAAGGTTTAAACTTCTACAAACCATATATATATAAAAGCAGATCCCATTTCTCTTCTGTGGGTTCTGGTTCCCAGCAGAGATTCCTCATCCTGCAGTCTGTCTCTGGTGTTAAGAAATAAACTATCACTACAGTGCCCCTCCATGCTATTTTCCTCCATTTGACTATCCACTGTATTAATACCTCTTATAATGAATACCTATGTCATCAAATTCTCTGTTTGTTTAAAACCATTGATATCACATTCAAAACTAAAAGTTTTTTCCCCTAGAAATTTTTACTCCTTATTCATGCCATATACACACATGCAATTGTTTCTAAATAGAATCTAATAAATACAAATGAAAGAAACCATGTTATAGTTGGTTTCTAATTCCAATATCTACTTAATTAAATTAATATAATTGTCTTCAATTGTTTCCAATTTGCAGAAAATACTATAACTTCATATCTTTGTTATTTAAAAACAATTTATTGATATGGATATAAAGAAAATTTAAATTATATAATATTCAGGGAAATGGATATAGTGGAAAGGGTTATATTGTATAAGGTAACCTTAGAGATGTGTGCTTAATTTTGAGTAGTTGTAGAATACAGAAAACTAGAAAGGGACCTTTCAGTGAGGAAGGGAGAAAACGATCCTGTAGAGCACAGGTGATATGAAAGGGAGAAAGAATAATGGATACCAAGGTTATGTGTGTCGATGGATGTGAGGATGAGACTGAGGAGGGAGTTTGAGAAGGATAAATTAACTTTAGGGATGTTGTAAAAAGTCATAACATAACCTAATATTGATATGTTTCAAAATATTCTTACGAACAGACAAAGTTTAAGTGAAATTTCCCTGCATTGAACAATATACTCATTCTTAAAGCTGTAGGTTACAAGCTACAAAGCTTTCTACCATGTTTGTGATATCTCCCATTAAGATGTCCATCAGAGAGATAAGAAATGGAGATCCCCAAAGCAATATGGGTGATTGGCATTGTTCTTAGTTGCTGTACTGGTTTGAATGAGAATTGTGTGAATACATGGTCTTTGGTTGCTGTCACTGTAGGTATTGGAAGTGTGATCTTGCTAAAAGTATGTGGGAAAATATGGTGTAAGCTCTTAGAGCTATGCACCATTACATTTTGTCCTTTATTATTTGTTGTTGTTGTTGCTTCAGCTGCTGCTCCAGCCTCCATGCCTTCTCACTACCTCTCTCAAACCTCCTCTGGTTGTAATATTCTCACGACTATTGTATGTAAACTAACAAAGCTCCTCACCAGAATTTATGGTAAAATGCTATTTCTAGAGACACTGGACTCATTTGCCACAAAATGTGGAGAAATCAATCAGTATTGATCAGGGAGGAGAGACTCACTGATGGCTAGTTTTCAGAATACTAAAAGGTGTTATGTGAGCTACTGAAGGGGCAAAAATTACCCAATTTTTATTCCAACTGTGAAGCCTATAAACTACAATAATGACCTTAGATGTAACATTTGATCGTGTGACAACAAGTGGCGTGGATGTTATGTGTTATCCAACAGCTATTTATAATTGGGTTTATGGTCTGCCACATAGGAAGAAACAAAAACTTGAATACTTGATTGCTGAAGTATGCCCAAGAACCAAAAGTTTCAAAGCACACAGGCCCCAGGAGTCAACTTACTATTATATTTTTGTCTAGAAATGGACTCAGTGTTTGGTTTTGTACATGAGGGACTGGGCACTTGGAAGTGAATTTTACATAGCAAAGCAGACCTGGCTTTCTACGTATTCCCAGAATCCTTCAGTCTCTACCTGGCATATCTTACCTCCAACTTGAAATTTCCAGTTCATGACCTTTCCCCCAGAGGATCTTCCCCATATAATCCAGATATTTTAGTCTCTTCAGTCCTTCTTCTTCCTCTCTTTGTCTCTGTCTCTCTCCCTCTATGTTTCTCTTCCTCCCTCCTCCCCCTCCCTCCTTCCCTCCCTCCCTCCCTCCCTCCCTCCCTCCCTCCCTCCCTCCCTCCCTCCTCCCTTTCTCTCTGTACCAGCTCCACTACACCTTTCTTCCTCTTACAAAGTGTCCAAGAATCTCCCATTGCTAAATATTATTCCCAAGTCAGGATTAGCAACCTGTCCTAAATAAGCCAAGTTGAATTAAAAACCCAAAAAACAAAGTTGGAAAATGGGACAAATATATCCAGAGAACTGAGACTTGTGTACTCCTGAATGAGATTAAATATGAAACAGAGGGTCAAGACAGGTGCAACAAAGGAGTCCAGTCCAGTGCGGTCCTGCCTACCATTAAATAACAGATTGCACTTTTCTCATCAAGTAAGACACACTATGAAATCTTCTCCTGCAGAGAACTACTGCCTTCCTTCCCCCAGCATGAATCTCAGGAAGGTCCCTTTCCTAGGAGTTCATTGCTTCAATAGCTGTAAGTCAGAGGAAAATAAATGTCTCTTAAAATTATTCACATGGATTGGAAGCAAACGTAATTTACTGACAACCAGGAAATTTGTTTCAAAAATATGCCTGAGAGATTGGCTGTTGACATTTTCATTAGCACAATCTGCTAAGATTTAATGAATAGGATAAAATATGATGTAAAACATGTGACAATACATGTGAATAATACATGTAACTTGGTACGTACAGATGTAAGGTGGACAAGCAGACAACTCAATAGTAGAGTGTATATGAGACAGACTACTGATACTACTACTATTTTTGACACATTTCCTCTTCTTGACCCAAACGTAATTTTGGAAAAGTCAATATGAAATAGCACGACTCAATGAGGACATGCATCATCCCTCCCTTTTCTCTCTGTACCTCAGCTCACACTACTACCTTACTTCCTCTTTACAAAAGTGTCCAAGAATCTACCCATTGCTAATATTCATTCACCCAAGTCAGGATTAGCAACCTGTCCTAAATAAGCCAAGTTGGAATTAATAAAACCCAAAAAACAAAATTGGAAAATGGTGACAAATATATCGAAGAACTATCTGAGACGTTTGTACTCCTGAAATGAGATTAAATATGAAACAGAGGGTCAGAAGACAGGCACAACAAAGGATCCAGTCCAGGTGCGGTCCTGCCTACCATTAAAAATAACTGATTGCATTTTTCTCATCAAGTAAGAACACACTATGAAATCTTCTCTCTGCAGAGAAATACTGCTCTCCTTCCCAGCATGAACTCTCATGGAAGGTCCCCTTTCCTAGAGTTCATTGCTTCAATGGCTGTAAGTCAGAGGAAAATAAATGTCTTTAAAAGTATATTCACTTTGCCATGGCATTTATACCATGCTGAACCTGAAACAAGCAATTTAGGAGGCAGCTTTGTAACCTCAATTATGGGGTTTCTGTTTAGCGCTATATCACTGTAGGAGGAAATTCTAGCATTTGCAACAGTAATAAATACTGACATCCTCAGACTCCACTCTACTGATTCTCAGTGTGAAATCTGTTCCTGGCCCACTGCCACTGAACTTGTCTGGGACTCCTGAGGCAAAGTTGGACATCCAGTATATCAGGAGATGAGGAGATTGGTTTGGCCTCTGTAAGAACCAGTACAAGTAAGATTTGCCATTACTGTGCAGGAGACTCTTATTAGACCTTCAGGAGATGAAAGCTGACTCTCCAGGAGTGACAGGATTGGAGAGTGCAGCCAGTGTCATCACAATATCCCCAGTGGCTCCTGCAATAAGAGAAATAAAACATTATGTACAAAAATAATGATAGTATAAAATTATTTTTTCTTACTTAAATGATTTCCTACTTATTATTATTCTGCTGTGAAATTTGTCAAAGTTATCACAGAAGTCTGAGTTCTCCTCCTTTCACTCTCTACACCTCATAAGCCCATTCATGGAGAACATGCCTGGCAATCTCACACAGGGACAGAACACTTATGTACATCAGTGGGAGCCCAGAAACCCCCATTCCTCCACATTCTTTCTCATCGTTGTTTCTCTCCTTACCAGGGATCCAGAGCATAAGCAGCCCTAGAAATGGAGCAGAGCATTTCATTTTCAAAACTAGATATGAAGAGTCATGAATAATCAAGGCAGAAAGAGGAGCTAGCTTTTGTCTTTGGCTTGCAAGGAAAGGTCCTCCCTAGGGAGCAATATGCAAATCCTCTGGTTGGTACAGCTGTGTGCGAAAAGTAGCAAGGAGAAAAACTCATTCTTAGCAATGAAGAACTTTATAGTGTTTTCTATGTAGAAAAATGGATACAACCTTTGTTGCCTGCCTGTACAGCTGTGAGCAGTTGGACCACATTGTGAAAGGCTGGTTTACATAAATGGAGACACACAGTCTACAAGTCCCAGCATACCAAGATAGCAGCCATCATTTTCAACATGTTTCATATTTGCTAATTTTTTTCAGCATATGATCGTCCTTTCTCAGCTTACCTGATTTCTTGTTTCTTTGTTTCTCTTATGATTGTCAAAGTTGGGAACACAACAAGGAAAACTAAAGAGACAAGTAATCTTCTTGTCTACATGACAAATGACTCTGTGATGGCCATTTACCACAAAAATGTCAATACAGTAAAAAATGAAAAAGTAGAAATTGAGTTATTTAAACACATGTTTATTTAAACATATATTTTAAATAAATGGTCACTTGTTACCTAATCTAATGCTTGGTTAGATGAGTAGAAACTTTAAGAGTTAGGTATAGGACTCAAGTAGGCAGATACAGCAAGCTTTCTTCAGAGTGTGAAGAATTAAATACTGCTTTTTTCATATTCGAACTCAAGAAATCAGTACAAGTCTTCTGAAACTCAAGACATGAGGCCTTTGCTTAAGAATATGTCTTCAAATCTTTACAGCAATTTTCTTTAGAAATGTGTACACTTAAACATTTGTTTTTATTACATAATAAAATAATGACATCTGTCTCTAGATTGTAGTGGAAAGCATGGCCTATTATAGGCTGGGAACTTTGGAACATAGAAGGAAGACATAACACATATAGGTCAGTGAGATTTTAACTTGATATTTTGATATTTGCAGTCTGATCTGGAAGTATTTTTTTTAATTTTGATAGTTTTATACCTTATGTCTTCTCTTTTAGTTTCCTGTTGTTTCTTGATAACCCACTAAGTCCATTAATTATATTGTATACATACATAGGTGTAGGCGTATACACTGGATCATGGAAAGCCTACCAGTGATCATACACTAAGATGTAATGAGTCTCCTTCCCCCTGCAGCCATCAATTGCCAATAGCTTCTTAGAAAGAATAGGGTGTGGAGAGCATTCCTCAAATCTATGCCTATTTTTTTTTGTTTCCTTGATCTTGCAGGTAACAACAGCAGCTGTAACTTCATGATGTAATTTTGCTAAATATTTGTGCTGACAAGGTGCATCCTGAATCATTACACTCATATCCATGGACCTGGATTGTTCACAACCTTGATTAGAGAACCTGTTTTTCGCAATAAGCAGTTGTCTGTGCAAAGATACATAACTGGTCAAAGTGTTGACCAAAAGAGACTTAAGTGCTAGATGCTAAATGTCACACTGTTATCACCCCCACCCCTTCATACACATATACATAACCAAGGCCAGGAAACCTCTTATTGGAAAGAATATACATCTATTTTCTTAATGGGAAATGATGAAGAAGGTTACAGAATAGTTCTGAATAAGGTAATTTTTATGTAAAAATGTTCAATAGTAAATTAAGGTAATTTTTTATGTAAAAATGTACAAAAATGTTCATAGTGGTGAGAACTCATGGACACTGTGTAGGAGGCAATCCTTAGGAGTCAATTAGGGGATTTACCTTAGGCACCTACTCAGTATCAGTATCATCAATTACACTTAATTTTTTTTAATATTTTAAACCAGAAAATATTCGTTGAAAGAATTAAGAATATATTCAAAGAATATGAAGATAAATCATGAACATTATGTAGAGGCTACAATTGCCATTCTGCCACGTCCTTCATTTGAGTTAAAAATCATGATACTCAGTGTGAATTTCTTCCAAATGATTTTCTCTCATTTAAAACTATCCTATGTTATAAATGTATTTACTTAATTCTTGTGGTCTTTCTAGAAAATAATCATCTCTTTCCCTAAAAGTAAAATTTTTCCTTAAAACAAAACAAAAAAAAAATAATAAAACTATCCTATGGAGAAAAACAGTGGACATTTTTCTTGTGTCCATAACACACACACACACACACACACACACACACACACACACACACACACACATATATATATATATATATATATTATATATATATATATATATATATAGTTATTTCATGAACATATTTATGCAAGTTGATAGGAAATGTATTGAAATAAAAACCACTTGGGAACAGATTAACTATTTATGAATAATTATAGTAAAAAGAAGATGTCATCAACTCTAATATGAATCTCTATTTCCAAGGCTCAGATGAAAATACAGAATCAACATTGCACGAAATAGTAAATGAAAACATGAAATAAAGCCCTTCTTTGTTCTCTTTTATTCTTTTTTGTTTATTGTTCTTTTTTTCTCCCCTGGCTCTATGAGGATTCTCCCCCACCCATGCAGACACTCCTGCCTCTCACTGAAGCCAGATAAGGCAATACTCTGCTACATATCCACCTGGAGCCATAGGTTCCCCTCCTCTGCCTGTGTACTCTTTGTTGTTGGGTTAGTCCCTAGGATCTTTGAGGGGTCTGGTTGGTTGATATTGTTGTTCTTTGTTCTCTTAAAACCCTTAAAAGGATAATGATTCTGTAAAAATGTGAATCCTGAGTTAAAAGGGAAGGTTTCAAAAGCAATTTCACGTGAACAAGGTACAGGAAGACACATTCCAAGACATTTCTGAGTAATGAAAGATTCTCAGTTTTAGGGACAGTTTGTTATACTACACTTCATATGTAAACCAATACAAAGAATGAAAGGAACTTTCCAAGTGTTAATCTCTTTTACTCTCAAAGCCATGATCACTGGATTATTGATCTCCTCTCACAAGTTCTGGTAAAGTCTCTCACTGAGCAATGAATATTTCTTGATTTCAGCTTCCTCCTACAGTCCTGCCCTACTCCTAAGTCTTTCAAGAAAAGACTCTGGTTTCCTCATTATTAGAACTTGCTAAGAAAGACAGTTATCTGATTTTTTAAAAAAATTCTTATTCATTTACTACAGTTATATGATTACTTTATGAGATATTCTACCACAAAGAACTTTTAGAACTCTTCTAGCTACAGCCTCAGAAAGAATATGTACATAAAGAAGTAGAAGGAAAAAAATAGATTTATTTCCAAAACTTATTTATTTACTTTCAAAAATCACTATGGGTAAATTCACACTGAGATACAAAACAATGACTTGAGTCTCAGCTCTCTTTGTGTGTGTGTGTGTGTGTGTGTGTGTGTGTGTGTGGTGAACCAGCCTGCCCCATATTCTTTGGTCATGGTCCCATGAGTAGCCACAAGAAATAGAAGAGCATGGTGTTTTCTGGTTTGTCTTTTCAGCAGGTTATCTTTTCTTCAGGGTAATAGCATGTTGTGAGAAATACTATGGTGTTCCTGGAGAGAATTCCAGATAAAGACTGTACAGAACATCTTCTGTGGATCTTTGGCGCCTCATCCACTTATGCTGGTACCAGTGTCACCTGTGCCTTGATTAACCTGCAGAGCTTGGCAGCAGAATCCCCTAAAACAGTAGGAAGAATGTAGAGACTATGTCTACATAATTACACTGCTTCAGGCTGAAAGAAAATATGAACCACAAACAGAATACGACATTGTGAGAGATCCCTACTGTCAAACTCTGAAAGGGCCCAAACTTCCTTTTCATTCCAATACCTACAGAGATGGGACAATCTGATTCACCATTCCATGTGCAAGGAATTCAAATCAATTCTGTAATGAAATATTACTTCACAGTCATTATTAAGATGAAAATGGAAAAATGACAAACACTGAAGCTATGGAGAAATCACAAATGTTTGAACTGTAATTGCAAATGCAAATGATTTAGGGCCCGCAGAAAATATGGGACCAAATGGAATGTCCAGAGACATTCTTGCTGTCTGACTGACTAATTCCCCCGATAGGTATATACTCAGGTGAACTAAAGCCCAAAAACACAGTGAAATTTTGCATACACTATTCATATTAGTGTTATGCAGAAAGGCCAATGTTGGAAGTATCCTTTATGAATCTGTAGATGAAGAGAAAAATAATCCTGGGAAAATTTAACAATGAATTATAGAAATATCAGCATAAAGTCATACCTTGTTTGATAATAAAATTAATTTCTTTCTAATGCATAATTAATCAAATTTGTCATTGTGTAAGTATCACAAAAGAAACATATAGGCCTAGAATATAAAGGCCTCTATTTAATTATACTCTTTTAATTTCTCATTATCCCTAGACAAGGTATCTGTAGAGAAAATGAACATATTGGTTTTGGGACTCAGTACTCAAAACAATGGTAGGTAATTACAGATTTGAAAATATCTAATAAATCAAATTGTTAAAGTATGGAAGGTAACATATAGTACCTTTGTAGAGTGTACATGTTGTAAATGGAGATTGTAGGATATAGCTCCTCTGAGGAAATGAGTGTTACTGGAGACTGAAAATGAAGGTTACTGCCATCACAGTAACTAGAGTCAAAGTCCTGTGCAATGTATCACCTGTCCCATAGTTTAGAGTTACAACAGTAAACAACCTGCAGATCTGGGATTTTCCACTAGAAATATATCACAGCTCAAAACTGGTTCATCACACAACACTGACTCAGGATTACAGTGTGAGTTACAGGCTGAGTGTGTGAACAATTGACTCCCACATGTACATTCTATGGTCTCTTTAATACATTTAACCAAAGTCTTCACACTCTTAATTTTCCTTGAGATGGAATCAATTTTGAATTATTCTTTATTCATTCTGGTTCTCTTGAACAAGATACACATTTCTATACTGTTCAAATTTAAAATACTTATCTTTTCCTTTTCAGCTGCAACTTTAAAATTCACACAACAGTCGTTTTATTTCAGCATGCTGTGAACAATACATTCCTACTCTTTTTAACTAGGCGCAATTTCGAGAAATTTTGCAAAAGTTTATCTGGAAAGCAGAAAAGCAATATAGACAGAATTTTCTTCTTTTAATGGGTTGATGACAGGAGAATTTTCCAAACTGACAAAGAAAGAAAGTTAAGAGAATATGAAAATGACATGGGTACAGAGGAAAAATTTGGTTTTGGTTTTGCTATTTTTTTTTAATGAAAACCAGGATACCTGTGATATATTCCATAGACCCAAAGAAGCTAAACAAGAAGAAAGACCCAAGTGAGAATGCTTGAATCTGATTTAAAAGGAGGAATAAAATAGTTATGAAGCTGAGAGAGGAAAGTAAATGGATGATAAAAGGAATCAGGAGGGTGATGAAATGTCAGGATCAGATCTTAGGAGAGACAGGAGGGAGGGCCAGAGTGTCAGAACAGTGAATAGAATACTGCACTTTCGGGTCTGTTCTACAGGAAGTCCCAGAGACCCAGGATGGAAGTGGCTTATAGGAGTCAATGCAGATGACTTTAGTTAAGATGCCTATCAGTGAGGATATAGAACCTGAAGAATCCACCTCCGTTAGCCAGGCAGGACTCCAATGGAGTGATAAGGGCATCAAACCACACACAAAACTTTCAACCCAAAATTTGTCTGGTGTAACAGACATTCATATACAAAGATGGAACATAGACTGAAGGAATGGCCATTTATACCCAGCCCAAATCAAGACCCAACCCATAGGCAAGCACCAATCTCTGACACTGTTAATGTTACTCTTTCATGTAATTATCCTCTGAGAGGCTCTACCAGTAACTGACAGAAATAGATGCAGATACCCACAGCTAAACACTGGATAGAGGGCAAGGACTCTTATGGAAAAAGTTGGTCAAAGGATTGCAGGTCCTGGAGGGAATATAAACTCCACAGTAAGACCAACAGAGTCAACTAACCTGTGACCGCTTATAAACTGAGACATCAACTAAAGAATATACAAGGCTGCCTTGTCCAGTCTCAATGAGAAAGAATGTGCCTAATCCTGCAGAGACTTGATGTGCCATGATGGGGGTGGGGTACTCAGGAGAGCCTCACCCTTTCAGAGGAAATATGGAGGGAGAATCAAAGGAGGGACTCTGTGAGGGGCAGATCAGGAGGTGGGACAGCACTTGAAATATTAATTAATTAATTAATTAATTAATTTATTAAAAAAGAAAGAAAACAAAGAAAGTAAAATAGGGAAGTTTTAGAGTTAATTGATATCTTCTTTTGGAAAGCACAATAATCTTCGAATATGAAATTGTGAAACTTCATTAGAAGAAACTGGTTTCTTCTTTGCCAGAAGATACACATTGTAAAAAACTTCAGAGGTAGGGGAGGGACATTGTGTCCATTTCTCTTTTTTCCTGATAGTATTTTCTTTGGTTTGAATTTATGTAGGTTTCTTTTTTTTTTTAATATATTTTATTGGAAATTTTATTTACATTTCAGATGTTTTCCCCTTACCCCCCTTTCCCCCTCCCTCCCAGGAACTTCCCATCCCTTCCTGCCTCCTCTTGCCTCTATGATGGTGTACCCCCACCCACCCTCCACCGTACCTCACCTCCCCACCCTAGAATATCACCCCCCACGATGTCCAGACATCATGGGACCAAGGATCTCTTTTCCCACTTATAAATAGCTCCCTTGCATATATAGCTGGAGCCATGGGTCCCTCCCTAAGATCTCCCAGGCTGGTGGTTTAGACCCTGGGGGCTCTGGTGGGTTGATATTGTTGCTTTCCTCATGGTGTCACGAATCCTCTCAACTCCTTGAGTCTTCACTCTATCTTCTCTGTTGGGAACCCCATGATCAGTTTAATGGTTATCTGTGAGCATCTGCCTCTGAATATGTCAGACTCTTGCAGACCTCTAAGGAGACAGCTATATCAGGCTCCTGTCAGCATGCACTTCCTGACATCTACATCAATGTCTACCTTTGGTGACTGCACATGGGATGGATACCCAGGTGGAATGGTCTTCAAACGGCCCCTCCTTCAGTTTCTGTCCTGTACTTTATATCATATTTTCTTCCTTAAGTATTCTGTTACTTCTTCTAAGAAGGACTGAAGCCCCACCACCAATTGGTCGTCATTCTTCATGCGCTTTATGTGCTGTGAGTTGAATCTTGGGTATTTCAAGCTTCTGGGCTAAAATCCAATAATCAGTGAGTGAATACCATGTATGTTCTTTTGTGATTGGGTTACTTCACTCAGGATGATATTTTCTAGTTCCATCCATTTACATAAGAATTTATCGAATTCATTGCTTTTAATAGCTGAGTAATATTCCATTGTGTAAATGTACCACAATTTTTGTATCCAGTCCTCTGTTGAAGTGGATCTGGGTTCTTTCCAGTTTCTGGCTATTATAAATAAGGCTTCTATGAACATAGTGGAGCATATGTCCTTGTTATATATTAGAGCATCTTCTGGGTATATGCCCAGGAGTGGTATAACTGGGTCTTCAGGTAGGTTTCTATGTGCTCTCAAAATCTTGTGAGTTGATATGTGAATCAAACTGTTGTGTCTGGATAAAGTTATTTTTTTGGAGTTACCCCACCATGTCTGCTTCTTACAATCTTGCTGCCTCAAGAAAAAGTTTTATTGCAAAAGTTTTCCTCATGAATGTATACAAACTCCTGATCAGACTACTTGACCACAAATAACACAATAATAATTTTAAAATAATATGACCTTAATATATGTGTTTAACAACTGGCAAGAAAATTTAGTGAGTAAATTCATCTATCATCAAGTATGACAACCCGACCCCTAGAATTCATTTGATGGAAGAACATTTATCTTTTGACCACCATGTGCATAATATCTCACACACACAAACACACACACACACACACACACATACACCTTGTAAAATATTTAAAATATGTGTTTTATGTTCCATGAGTCATAACAGCATCATTTCCTTGGCTACATTCATGGATAAGTTTAATCTGTGCAAGTGCACAGATGGGGACCTTAAGAAGTGTTACATGACCACTATTTTTTCTTTCATGCTCATGGCACCTTTGTTGAAGCTGTATGTCATATAAACAGTGTAGTCATTGACAGAAAGCCAAGACAATTTGTGAAATATTGCAGCTTTGTTTGCCCTCTCTTCCTGAGTGAGTCAACCTTCACTTTTTATAGGAGATTGAAGGACATGCTGAATACTCTCTATAGAAAAACATGAGGGCAGCTGGCACACCAGTTCCAGATGTTTTCATTTAGAAGTATACCACCATAGAAGTTAGCTATGTACCTTGAAAGTAATAAAATGACAAATCCTCAAGCTTTACCTTCCATTTTACTGTTAGTAACACTTATGAGAATATATAATATAAAAAAATAGTTACAAAGGAATATATGGCTTTTAATCTCTTCCATGAGAGTCATCACTGTCTCCAGTACATTCCAGAATGCCATGTCCTAAATCGTTCTGGAATTGCCTTCACCTGAAATATGTATTCTTGATATTCTTGTTCTGATGGAACTATCCTGAATATTTCACATGTACAGCGACCACCCATTGAAAGGAATGGGTCAAGAAATATAATACACTCACCCATTCTCACTTCTCTTTTCACTTACCAGGAATGCAGAACATCAGCAGTCCCAGGATTTGTGATGGAAAGCTGATCTTTTGAAGTGCAGTTGAGACCTTATCAGTCAGGTTGCAAATAGAGATAAACTTTTATGTGAGGATGGAAAGGAAAATTCCTTCATAGGGAAAAATATACAACAGTAAAGGCTTACTGTGTGCAACAGTATACAATCCCAAGGTAAGTTAAGGCCTGCTCTCTTGTGAACAGTATCAAATGTCACCTGTGTTTGAAGGACACAAGAACAGTTCATAGTGCTACACCAGTGGGAAGAAGGACATCAGAGTAACAGTGTTGATGTGTGGGAGGATGGGATGCACATAGCCCTTCCATTCTGAGACAGTTTCAGACACATCAGTATAGGTTTGGGCCCTCATATGAAGCCCAGAGAAGAGAATGTGGCTGCCACCTAGTCTAAAGAGATGTGTAGCATCCCACACAAATACAACTATTGATGCTTCTGTGTTCGACTAAAGGTCACTATGGTTTGAGCTGAATGAAGTATGATGTGATACCTTTTGTCATCAGAATAATTAGAGTGATAAATAATTATTAGAAAATGTTTTTCCATGGGACTTTATGAATGTAACTGTGTAGGTGAATTCAATTATAAAAATCTTGAAAGTTTTACATATGGAGAGCTCAAAGTCATTTACAAGATAAGAGGCACAATGTTTAACCAGTTCAGTAGGAAGAAGCCAAATAAGTTTTGATGATGACCAATCCCATTAACTTTTTCTTATATAATTTTCTATAAATAAATACCTCATTTCTTTTTTAATAGAAACACTGGAAATTTTAGGCACGAGACCATCTTGGTGTTGCTGCCTCATAGATGCCACATCCTTCTGCAGTCTCTCTCCCTTCTGGATGCTGCAAGGAGGAACTGGCAAACTATGCACAAGGAGCTTAATTCTTTCTCTCTGACTCTCTACAGGGAATGAGAGATACCTGATGGCAGCCATGTAACTTAGATCACATACTAACCTTTCCTTCAGTCCTGTGCTGAGGACTTCCCTTTTCCTAAGAAGCATTAATGGTACATAGTTATGCCTATGGAAACTGAGCTTCTCTCTCTCTCTCTCTCTCTCTCTCTCTCTCTCTCTCTCTCTCTCTTTCTCTCCCTCTTTCTCTCCCATCTTTCTCCCCCTATCTTCAGACATCCACTGTGCTGTCCTTTGCATTAATTTTTATTTAAGCCTTTGTATTACAGATGGTCCATTTCTACATCCTTCTCAAACACTCCTCTTCCTTCCTAGATTCTAAGAAATGATAGACAGTATATTTTTCTTCTTAAATGCTGAGGTATGTACAGTTATTCCTTTTTTAAGTTGCTTTGATCAGTTTCACTTTTCATAGTGATGATAGAACATAACTAACACGCATGGTTACACATATGCATGCTTTCAGTGGTCCAATTCATGGTGCATGGCTCAGCTGATTTGTTCGATTGAACCAAGCTAACTTCCAACCTGTGATTTCTTTGATTTGGGACACAGACCAAAACAACAGTGACAACTTGGGGTAATGAGCAAAAACTGAGTTCAAACTACATTTAGAAATATAAATCTTCTACATTGTGATACAAATCAGCATTTTAGAACAAACTATGATTGCATAATTCTCAAATTATTAAAAATATCTGTACATTCTATGATAATTGATGTTGACTGTTAACTTGACTAGAATCAACAAGAAGGCCCCTATGAGCATATCTCTGATAAATTTTGTAGACTATTATCCTAAGGGCAAGCCTATAAGGGAATTCCTCAATTGGGTTAGATCAAGTAGGAAGAATCTCCTAGGAGTAGAAGGATGGGAAACTGTAATAGATGAAAGAAAAATAAAATTTAAAATAAATGTCAGAGGACTCTTTCTGTGGCTTGGGTTCACTCTGAATGAAAGAAGAAAAGGAGAAAGGTGTTTTCCCATATCCTGTTACTGTTACTTCACTGTCATGAGGAACTGTTACTTCCAACTATTATCTCACCTGACTCTTCTCTCCCTTAAGTAGTTTGTTTATACCATTTTATCACAGTAGCTGAAAACTAACCTATCCAAAGGATGACATCATGACTTGAGAAACAATAGTAAATCTGAATCTGCATTAATACAAAATTTAATTTTCTACTTTTAGATAAGGAAGTCAGTTGTGTTTTCAACATGTGACTGGAAATAAATATTCTTAAATTTTTAATTTAGTAAAGTAAACATCACCTTAAATACAGCAACTTAAACCTTCTGTGAACTCTTGTTACTTTGCTGAAGGAGAGATTTTCTATCAATTGCTGAAAGATGGGTCTTTGTCTTGCATTTCTAAATCATCATCATTTAATGCAGTGTTTTCTCAAGCTGTGGGTCACAACACCTTTGAAGGTATAATGAACTTTACCACAGGTTACATAAGATCATTCTTTATATCAGATATTTATTTTAAAATTCCTAACAGTAACAAGATGGTGGTTATGAAGTAGCAATAAAAATAATTTTATGTTTTAGGGTCAATACAACATGAAGAAATGTATAAAATGGTCACAGCATTGTAATGGTTCAAATCTATAGATCTACCATCATTAGTCTGCTATTTTACCTGATGCAAATATACATAAACAGAAGCTGTATTTTGTTGGCTTCATGTAACTTTTGAGTACTAAAATTTTTTGGATTAATTAAATAAAGGTATGACCCTTCATTGAAGGTTTTCAATGTGTTTGCTGAATGACGGTTATACGTGTTTATAGTAACTTCTTATTAATTTATTTACCATATAGAAAGGAAATTTCTTTGATATGATGCCAGAGTGGTCAATAAAATTTGGAATACCTACATCCTTATCTCTTTTACCAAAATTCGTGTCTATCAAGATTCTCTAGAAATATAAAATTGTTAGAATGAAGACATATAAATATTATACATATATTACAGACGTATTTATTTGTTTATAAATGAGATGTGTTGGATTTGCTTACAGATTGTGGTTCTGCTAATTCAACAATAACTGTCTTTTGAGAGAAAGTCTAAGAATATAATATATGTTCTTACAAATTACAAGGCTGAATGTCTCAGCTGGTCTTCAGCACATGCCAGAATCCCCAAGTAGGGGCTCTAAAACCAATAATGAAATGGACTCACAAGGAGTTGGAAGGAAACCAGGTAAAAAGAAAGAACATCTTCTTCTTTCATGGCATATAAAGACTGACACCAGAAGGAGTGTCTCAACATAATAAGAGCTTTTCACCTCAAAAGATATAATAAAAATTAAAATTTCCTCAAAGGTGTACCCAGCAGTTTGGAGTTTCATTAATTTCATATTTAGTCAAGTTGACAAGGAAGAGTAATCACAAACTTGTCCTAGGTTCATCACATATATCAAAGCACACAGAAAGGAAGAACTTCTGCAGAGCAGAGGGAGGACTTTAGAATCCTGGTGTCCTTGGAGGGCTGTAGAATTTAAGAAATGTTGAAAGGTCTTCCTCCCCTAATTTATGGTTGATCAGCTTTTACTAAGAATAGTAGGATAATAGATTCACATCTTTGGGATAAATGTGTCTTGATCCAGACTTGGATATCAGTCAGGTGACCTGCTGGCAGAAGAAAAAGTCTATTTAGTCCTTTACCACAAACCAGATCAGACATATGAGAAAGGGGCTAGAAGTTTAGCATTATTATCATCTGGATATTTGTCATTTTTACTATAAATTTGTGTCCCTGTTTCTCTATTTCGGATATCAGTGATCATAACTCCTAGTCATTCAAGTACATATATAAAAAAATTTTATGCCCCAATAAAAGTTTTTTTTAGGAGACTTCAAATAGACTTTCAGTCATTTCTGTATGTCTTTATTTTTTATTTCTTTGTTTCTGTCTGTCTATCTGTTTTTCCCTTGTTGCTTGTCCCCCTCTTCCTCTTCTTCCTCTTCCTCTCCTTCTTCATCTTTTTCTTTTTGTCCTCTTTCAAAAACTTCTTTCAATTATTCTTCGTTGCTTGAAACCAAATAGATGTCACAATCCAGATGTCTCTCAAGTATTGATCTGTATCTTTATTAAATCAGGAGTTACTTTGTCCTGCCTTTGCTGCTGGGGTTGAGGAAGAGGAGGAATCTTGCTAGCTACTTATTGAGATGCCATTCAGTTCAATTCAAAGCCAATATCATTAGAATAATGATTTCAGCAGGGAGAAGCACAAGCAGGAACAGCTGAGGCAGGACAGGCTCACACTTCTGTTTTGCTGAAAGATTTATGTTATGAGTTTTTTCATGGTGGGTGGGTATCTGTTGTACCGTAGACAGTAATAAGTTCCAATATCTTCTGGCTCCAAATTGCTGATGGTGAGGGTAAAATCTGTTCCAGACCCACTGCCACTAAACCTTGAAGGGGTCCCAGTATACAAACTGGATGCATCATAGATCAGAAGCTTGGGAGAGTTCCCTGGTTTTTGCTGATACCAATTAATGAATTGCCAATGCTCTGACTGGCTTGACACTTAATGGTGACTGTATCACTTAGTGATACAGCCTGAAATGGAGACTGGGTCATCTGGATGTCACATCTGGCAACTAATATTGGGAAAAGGAAAAAGAATAAAAAATTTTGAAATTTTTCATTTTAAAATCAATTTTAGAAGTTTCCCAGAAACTAGGCAACAATGGCCACACTGCAATAAGCACTGCTGTTCTCAATACCTGGGATCCAGAACAGCAGCATGCCCAGGAGATGAGCAGGAGTCCTCATGTCTGTGCTGTATCTTGATTCAGACTGACTCCTGTACAGGCTATGACAGCCATTAAGAAATCCCCAGAACAGTGAACTGTTCTCCAACTACATGCAAATCAGGTGGGTCTAGACGACATGGGCACAGCTGCAGGGCAGTATCACCTCAGAAACTGAGTCTGCAACAGCTTCTTACTACGACATTAGGGACCTGATCAGGCTATCATTAGGGTTTCTGCAGAAAATTTGTTTCTCTAGGACTCAGAGGACAGACTGGCTCTGCTATCTGGAATGTAGATCATCTTTTGTTCCTACATAGTTTGTGACATGAATTTATTTCTTGCCCTACATATTTCTCTTTCATTCCCAAAGATAACTCCAGAATCTAAAACATTTCATCAGTCACCATCATTTTGGTGTATGATTATTCTTGAGACCAGAAAGTTATTTGGCTCATTCCCAATATTCTGTTCAACTCTCATAGAGACATTTAATTGTGCCTGGCCTACAGGTTCAGAGGGTCAATTCATTATTATCAAGGTACAAGCATGGCAATGCCCAGGCAGTCATGGTCCAAGAAGATCTGAGAGCTCTACATCTTCACCCCAAGGCCTCTAGAAGAAGACTGGCTCCCAACTGGTTAGAAGAAGGGTCTCAATGCCAACCACAATGAGACATAAATCCTCTAAAAAGGTCACACCTGCTCACAGTGCCACTCCCTGAGCCAAGCATATTCAAACTGGCAAACATAGGAATTATGATCATATAAAAAAACTTCCCAGGGTTTTAATAATAATGTAGACTAAGAACATTATAAGCCTGGATTCTTCCATGATTCTATTTTGTTCATGCTATATGGTGAGAAAGGAAATTATTTTTCCAGTCTCATCACGAAAATGTACTTATTTAAACCAATATGTAGTCAATGAAGCCTCATTGACAATTAGCAAAAACCTCAACTTACATAGCATTTAATAGAATACTGAAACGAAGGACACCAAGAAAGAAAAATTCAAACACCTCTTTTACTGCTGATTCAGTTTTTCCCAATTTGTAAATTCTGTTCTCATTTTCTCTGTTTGTGCTCATTTTCTCTGCAGGGAACCTTCAGCCCTAACACTCAGAGACCCTAGGGTCACATGTTCCTCCCTTCTATCTGTGTCCTCTTCTCATGTTCTGTCAGGAGTATGTTTTGATATGTTCTCATAAATATTTATTTCCAAAAAGCAAGTTCTGGACCAAATTTGACCTTTGGTCTATAATGTCAACTCCATGAATAGAAACTTGCTTGCTTCAAACCACTACCATTTCAATACTTATAGTATTACATATATTATTTTATTACTGAGTACACCATTAACAATCTTAAGATACAAGCTAGTGGACTCAGTGTTGGTAACAGCACTTCTCAACAAGCCTGGTGACCTCATCCACAAATCACCCAGATGGATAGAGAAGACAAATTTCTCAGGCATGCACTGGCATTTGTGTGTTCACATATACGCACAGATACAAATAAATAAATCAGTAGACGGACTAATCTTTAAAAAAATCTAGAACATAGAGACTGTTTATGTTGCAATGACAAACACATTAGTTTTTCTTTACTGTAGAAAACTCAACAATTATCAATACGAAACATTTCTATAGAGTTTTGAAGAAGAAAGATCATAGCTAAATGCTGAGGATTACCAAGGTTGTGTGTCATGATTAACAAAAAATGATCTCTACATGTCTCCTCCTTGAATATGTCAGTTGCTATTTTATCTGTCCGATACGCTCAGATTTAATACTAAATGAGAATTCACTCATGTATGGTACTAGGCTGACTCAGACTTATTAATGCAAACATGATCTCAAGCAAGAATCTGTCTGTACTGAGGTCTTCATGTGTATGATGTTCAGTGCTATAGTTAAATGTCTCTCATATTTTTAATTATTTGATTTTTATATAAGGAAAAATAGGGTTGAAAGCCATTACTTTATAATAAAAACTCACAGACAGTAACATTGATATAAGTAAGAACAACTTCATTTTAGCACAAAAATTTTCCGGAAAATATTCATACACTGAATCATTTGAATCCCAAGGCCATTGGATTCTTTCATGAGTATTGTGCTTTGAAATTTTTGTTTTGGTGCAATTACCATCTCCAACTTGAAAATTTTTAGTATATACAGCACTTGTGGCAAATAGCTGTTGTATGTGAACTAGAAGTAAGCTAAATCCTCCAGGAAGAGTTCTGATGTTTATAACATTTGGGACATGCTTTTCTGGTTTAACAGAGAAGAATGAATTTTCAGGGTCACCAGCTTCATTGGGCTTATGACCAAGTGGCTTTCACAGAAGTGACCAGAGACCCTGGAGCTGGTTTTGGATGTTAAGTTTAACAATAACCTAAGAATATGATTCTCTTTCAGCATTATAAGGATGACTAGCCTTTCTGCTGTAGAATACTTAAATGAAAAAGCATGTGTTTATAGTGACCCCTGCTGGAGATATAGTCAAAATGATGACAGAATCAGCTCATTGTCTAAGTATTCCTTGAATTTTCCTCTTATTTCCATCCATTGATTACAATCTTTTTCCATGGTACTTATTATATTTATCTCCTATATATCCTCTCATCTATTTTTAATGTCTCCAGTCTTTTATATAAAATTGACTGTAGATGCATAAGGGCAAGTTACTGCAATTGTGAAGAATGTTTATTACATTTTCCTTCCATTTGCAGACCTATGTATGTACTGATTGTTTTTTGCCAACTTTACACAAACATTTATATATGTGAGAAGAAACAAGTTTCGTTGAGGAGTTACATGCATGATATTGGCCAATGGGCAAGTGTTTTCTAGCATTTTCTTGACTAATGATTGTTATTGGAAGGCTCAGATCGTTTTGTGGACAGTACTACTCCTGTACAGACAATCTTACTTTTGAATCCATTGTCTCTGCTTCAGTTCTCTCTGCCAGATTTCTGCATTGAGTTCTTGCCCTGACTTCACTCAATGACAGATTTTAAACTGTAAGAAGAAAAAACCCTTTTGTCTCCAAGTTAATAGTTTGGTTTGGAATCCTCATAAAATGGCAAAGATGTGATTTGGGCAAGTAGAGAAGGACCTGAGGAACTTGTGGATGCAGTGGTGTGGAATAAGGGAAGATGAGTGCTCCTTTTATAGTCCATCCAATCTCATCCATCCTGTCCTAGAACCTCTCTGAGAATTGACTTACTTTTCATCTATTGCCATGATTCTGACTTATGTAACCCATATTCATATGGCACATGCAGGAAGGAAGTGCCATGAGCTAAATTCTGAACCCTTAATATCTTTCCCTTTTTTGCACCATTTGCTTCCCATAAACATAAGCCTGATCACCAATTTTATGTTAGTTTTGATTACACTTCTCAGAAAATATTTCCTTTTTCATTTTATTTTTAAAATTGTAGAGGCTGACACAGAATGGTTGCAAGTTGAAGTACAGAAGCTTGGTTAGAACCAACAGGGGCTTAGTCGTCTTGGACCTTGTTTGGGCATCAAAATTATCAATTCATTTTAAGGGACTGTATAGTTGAAGGTACATAAAGATAAAGAGTTGTCCAATGTTCACCATCAAACACTCAGTCATAATAGTAAAGTTAAATTAAAGATAGAAAGAGATGTCTGAGATCGCTATAGAGAGTGCACAAAAAAGAAGTGTGTGAAAATGAAAAGGAGAGACAGGAAGAAAACCTAAAGCTTTTTTGTGCAACAAAGGAATATTGCCCATAAGACTTTCAACATTTTTTTCTTCTAGTATTTTCCCTGTTACATACCTTATGTATTAGTCCTTTTATGTTATTTAATTTTTAGTAAGTTGATTGCAAATGCTCAGTTTTCCTGACATTTATAGAAAAGAAGAAGCAAGACAAGAGGAGAAAGAAAGAAAGAAAGAAGAGGAAAAGAAGAGAAGAGAAAAGAAAATAGAAGAAAGAAAGGAAAGGAAAAGAAAATCGGTTCCAGGCTAGAGATTTTTCTGTGGCTAACGGTTCAGGTAAGAACACATTTTGCCAAGCCTGAAGATCTGAGACTTATCTCTGGAACTTGAAGAATGGAGAGACTGCATTCCACAAGCCGTCCTCTCATGTACACATGCATGCTTTGGCATATGTACCTCTCTCTCTCTCTCTCTCTCTTCTCTCTCTCTCTCTCTCTCTTTCTCTCCCTCTACTTCTCTCTCTCCCTCTCAACTCATCAGAGTCATCATTCACTAGAGTCAAGAAGGCTTCATTCCAGGGATGCAAGGATGGTACAATGTATAAAAGTTCACCAATATACTAAACTATATAAACACACTCAAGGGAAATAACATCTCAATAGATGCTGAAAAATCCCTCAACAAAATACAACACCCATTTATGTTAAAAGGCCTTGGAGAGATCATGAAATCATGGCCCACACATAAATATAATATAATAAAAGTTATATAGAGCAAACCAACAGTCAACATCAAATTATATGGAAAGAAATCCAAAATAATCACATTTAAATAAGGGAAATGACAAAGCTGCCTACTCTCTCACTGTCTATTCAATATAGTACTCGAATTTTTAGCTAGAATAATTAAATAACAAAAGCAGATTAAGGGGATTCAAATTGTAAAGGAAGACATTACAATATCACTACTAGCAGATAATATGATAATATGCATAAGCAATCTCAAAAATTCTGCCAGAGAACTTCTACAGCTGAAAAACAACCTCAGCAACATGGTGGGATATGCAATTAACTCAGGCAAAAAAATCAGTAGACTTCCTTTATACAAATGATGAGGAAAGATTGGGGAAACAACACCTTTCACAATAGCCACATATAATATAAAAGATCGTGATGTAACTCTTACCAAGTAAGTGAAGATCCCTGAAGAAGGAAATCAAGGAAGACCTTAGAAGATGGACAGATCTCCTATGCTTATGAATTGGCAAGATCAACATAGTGGAAATGGCCATTTTACCAAAGACAATCTACTAATTCAATTCAATCCCCATCAAAATTCCAAAACAATTCTTCACTGATACGAAAAGAGCAATTCTTAACTTCATATGACAAAGCATAAAAAACCAAGAAAGCCTAAACAATTCTCAACAACAGAAGAACTTCTGGGGGAATCACCATCTCTGTACTCAACCTTAGTGCGTAATGGTAGTCCTCAAAGAAATGGTGATAAAAATCTCATGTTATTGATACAAACAAGTAAATCAATTTAAATAGAATTGAAGACTCAGAAGTAAACTCACACGTCTATGGACACTCAAACTTCGACAAAGAATTCAATAATATACAGTGGAAAAAAAGAAAGCCTTTTCCACAAATGGTCTACCAGGCAGTATGCATGAAGAAGAATGAAAATAGATCTGTATTTATTACCTAGCACAAAGCTCAAGTCCAAGAATATCAAGGACTTCAATGTAAAACCAGATACACTGAATCTAATAGAAGAGAAATAGGGAAAGAGCCTCGAACTCACTGGCATAGGGAGAAATATCCTAAATAGAACATTAATGGCTCAGACTCTTAAGAGCAACAACTGATAAATGAGACTACATGAAACTGAAAAGCTTCTGTAAGGCAAAGGACACCATCAATAGGATAAATCAGCACCGTCCAGTTTGGGAAAATATCTTCACTAACCCTATATCCAATAGAAGGCTAATATCCAAAATGTATACATAACTCAAGAAGTTAACCTCTCCCACCCAAAAATAACCCAATTAAAAACTGTATACAGCCCTGAAGAAAAGATAGATACAGAAATTGTTGTTCATTTATACAGTGGAAAACTGTTCAGCTATTAAAACCTGAACATAATATATTCTTGAAGTAGACAGATGGAACTAGAAAATATCATCCTGAGTGTAATAATCCAGAGTCAAAGTGAATACATCATATGTACTAATTTATAAGTGGATTTTAGCATAAAGGGCAGGATACCCACATTATGCTCCACAAACCCAAAAATATAGGATTGGTATGTACTCACTGATAAGTGAATATTAGCCAAAAAGTACAAAATACCCAGGTTAAAAACCACGAGCTGTACGAAGTTTAACAAGATTGAAGTACCAAGTGAGGATGCTTCATTCACACTTAGAACAGGTAACAAAATCATCACGGGAGGAAGAGGGAGCGAGGGAGCTTGATCAGAGAAGGGAGGATGAAAGGAAACGGGGAACAGGATTCAGTGTGGAGAAAGGAAAATAAGAGAAGTCCAAAGTGCCAGAAGAATTGAAGGAAATATGCAGCTGCCAGGGGTGGGAAGTGGTGTGTCCCTCTGGAAAATCCCAGTAACCTAGGATGTGAGAGACTCTCAGGACTCAATGGTGCTGACCTTTGCCAAATTGCCCAATAGAAGGTAGATTAAATCAAAGAATCTCCATCCAGCAGGTAGACAAGGCCCCAAATAAAAGAGTACCAAACAGTAGTCACAACTTCTGACCCCGAGTTTTTCCTGTCTATGAGAAATGCAGAGACAAAAATGAAGAAGAGACTGAAGAAAAGTCTGCCCAGTTATCGGCGCAACTGGGAATATATCTCATGTTCTGTCAGGAGTATGTTTTGATATGTTCTCATAAATATTTATTTCCAAAGCAAGTTCTGGACCAAATTTGACCTTTGGTCTATAATGTCAACTCCATGAATAGAAACTTGCTTGCTTCAAACCAAGACCATTTCCACACTTATAGTATTACATATATTATTTTATTATTGAATACACCATTAACCATTTGAGATACAAGCTAGTGGATTCAGTGTTGGTAATAGCACTTCTCAACAAACCTGGTGATCTCATCCACAAATCACCCAGATGGATAGAGAAGACAAATTTCTCAGGCATGCACTGGCATTTGTGTGTTCACATATACGCACAGATACAAATAAGTAAATCAGTAGACAGACTAATTTTTTAAAAAATCTGGAACATAGAGGCTGTTTATGTTACAATGACAAACACATTAGTTTTCCTTTACTGTATGAAACCCAACAATTATCAATATGAAACCTTCCTATAGAGTTTTGAAGAAGAAAGATCATAGCTAAATGCTGAGGATTACCAAGGTTGTGTGTCCTGATTAACAAAAAATGATCTCTACATGTCTCCTCCTTGAATATGTCAGTTGCTATTTTAATTGTCCGATACACTCAGATTTAATACTGAATGAGAATTCACTTACGTGTGGTACTAGGCTGACTCAGACTTATTAATGCAAACATGATCTCAAGCAAGAATCTGTCTGTACTGCGGTCTTCATGTGTATGATGTTCAGTGCTATAGTTAAATGTCTCTTATATTTTTAATTATTTGATTTTTATATAAGGAAAAATAGGGTTGAAAGCCATTACTTTATAATAAAAACTCACAGACAGTAACATTGATATAAGTAAGAACAACTTCATTTTAGCACAAAAATTTTCCGGAAAATATTCATATACTGAATCATTTGAATCCCAAGGCCATTGGATTCTTTCATGAGTATTGTGCTTTGAAATTTTTGTTTTGGTGCAATTACCATCTCCAACTTGAAAATTTTTAGTATATACAGCACTTGTGGCAAATAGCTGTTGTATGTGAACTAGAAGTAAGCTAAATCCTCCAGGAAGAGTCATTTGGGACATGCTTTTCTGGTTTAACAGAGAAGAATGAATTTTCAGGGTCACCAGCTTCATTGGGCTTATGATCAAGTAGCTTTCACAGAAGTGACCAGAGACCCTGAAGCTGGTTTTGGATGTCAAGTTAAACAATAACCTAAGAATATGATTCTCTTTCAGCATTATAAGGATGACTAGCCTTTCTGCTATAGAAAAAGCATGTGTTTATAGTGACCCCTGCTGGAGATATAGTCAAACTGATGACAGAATCAGCTCATTGTCTAAGTATTCCTTGAATTTTCCTCTTATTTCCATCCATTGATTACAATCTTTTTCCATGGTACTTATTATATTTATCTCCTATATATCCTCTCATCTATTTTTAATGTCTCCAGTCTTTTATATAAAATTGACTGTAGATGCATAAGGGCAAGTTACTGCAATTGTGAAGAATGTTTATTACATTTTCCTTCCATTTGCAGACCTATGTATGTACTGATTGTTTTTTGCCAACTTTACACAAACATTTATATATGTGAGAAGAAACAAGTTTCGTTGAGGAGTTACATGCATGATATTGGCCAATGGGCAAGTGTTTTCTAGCATTTTCTTGACTAATGATTGTTATTGGAAGGCTCAATCGTTTTGTGGACAGTACTACTCCTGTACAGACAATCTTACTTTTGAATCCATTGTCTCTGCTTCAGTTCTCTCTGCCAGATTTCTGCACTGAGTTCTTGCCCTGACTTCACTCAATGACAGATTTTAAACTGTAAGAAGAATAAACCCTTTTGTCTCCAAGTTAATAGTTTGGTTTGGAATCCTCATAAAATGGCAAAGATGTGATTTGGGCCAGTAGAGAAGGACCTGAGGAACTTGTGGAAGCAGTGGTGTGGAATAAGGGAAGATGAGTGCTCCTTTTATAGTCCATCCAATGTCATACATCCTGCCCTAGAACCTCTCTGAGAATTGACTTACTTTCCATGTATTGCCGTGATTCTGACTTATGTAACCCATATTCATATGGCACATGCAGGAAGGAAGTGCCATGAGCTAAATTCTGAACCCTTAATATCTTTCCCTTTTTTGCACCATTTGCTTCCCATAAACATAAGCCTGATCACCAATTTTATGTTAGTTTTGATTACACCTCTCAGAAAATATTTCCTTTTTCATTTTATTTTTAAAATTGTAGAGGCTGACACAGAATGGTTGCAAGTTGAAGTACAGAAGCTTGGTTAGAACCAACAGGGGCTTAGTCGTCTTGGACCTTGTTTGGGCATCAAAATTATCAATTCATTTTAAGGGACTGTATAGTTGAAGGTACATAAAGATAAAGAGTTGTCCAATGTTCACCATCAAACACTCAGTCATAATAGTAAAGTTAAATTAAAGATAGAAAGAGATATCTGAGATCGCTATAGAGAGTGCACAAAAAAGAAGTGTGTGAAAATGAAAAGGAGAGACAGGAAGAAAACCTAAAGCTTTTTTGTGCAACAAAGGAATATTGCCCATAAGACTTTCAACATTTTTTTCTTCTAGTATTTTCCCTGTTACATACCTTATGTATTAGTCCTTTTATGTTATTTAATTTTTCGTAAGTTGATTGCAAATGCTCAGTTTTCCTGACATTTATAGAAAAGAAGAAGCAAGACAAGAGAAGAAAGAAAGAAAGAAAGAAAGAAAGAAAGAAAGAAAGAAGAAAGAAAGAAGAAGAGAAAAGAAGAGAAGAGAAAAGAAAATAGAAGAAAAAAGGAAAGGAAAAGAAGATCTGTTTCCAGGCTAGAGATTTTTCTATGGCTAACGGTTCAGGTAAGAACACATTTTGCCAAGCCTGAAGATCTGAGACTTATCTCTGGAACTTGAAGAATGGAGAGACTGCATTCCACAAGCCGTCCTCTCATGTACACATGCATGCTTTGGCATATGTACCTCTCTCTCTCTCTCTCTCTCTCCTCTCTCTCTCTCTCTCTCTCTCTTTCTCTTTCTCTCCCCTCTACTTCTCTCTCTCCCTCTCAACTCATCAGAGTCATCATTCACTAGAGTCAAGAAGGCTTCATTCCAGGGATGCAAGGATGGTACAATGTATAAAAGTTCACCAATATACTAAACTATATAAACACACTCAAGGGAAATAACATCTCAATAGATGCTGAAAAATCCCTCAACAAAATACAACACCCATTTATGTTAAAAGGCCTTGGAGAGATCATGAAATCATGGCCCACACATAAATATAATATAATAAAAGTTATATAGAGCAAACCAACAGTCAACATCAAATTATATGGAAAGAAATCCAAAATAATCACATTTAAATAAGGGAAATGACAAAGCTGCCTACTCTCTCACTGTCTATTCAATATAGTACTCGAATTTTTAGCTAGAATAATTAAACAACAAAAGCAGATTAAGGGGATTCAAATTGTAAAGGAAGACATTACAATATCACTACTAGCAGATAATGTGATAATATGCATAAGCAATCTCAAAAATTCTGCCAGAGAACTTCTACAGCTGAAAAACAACCTCAGCAACGTGGTGGGATATACAATTAACTCAAGAAAAAAAATCAGTAGACTTCCTTTATACAAATGATGAGGAAAGATTGGGGAAACAACACCTTTCACAATAGCCACATATAATATAAAAGATCTTGGTGTAACTCTTACCAAGTAAGTGAAGATCCCTGAAGAAGGAAATCAAGGAAGACCTTAGAAGATGGACAGATCTCCTATGCTTATGAATTGGCAAGATCCACATAGTGGAAATGGCCATTTTACCAAAGACAATCTACTAATTCAATTCAATGCCATCAAAATTCCAAAACAATTCTTCACTGATACGAAAAGAGCAATTCTTAACTTCATATGACAAAGCAAAAAAAAAAAAAAAAACCAAGATAGCCTAAACAATTCTCAACAACAGAAGAACTTCTGGGGAATCACCATCTCTGTACTCAACCTTAGTGCTTAATGGTAGTCCTCAAAGAAATGGTGATAAAAATCTCATGTTATTGATACAAACAAGTAAATCAATTTAAATAGAATTGAAGACTCAGAAGCAAACCCACACATCTATGGACACTCAAACTTCGACAAAGAATTCAATAATATACAGTGGAAAAAAAGAAAGCCTTTTCCACAAATGGTCTACCAGGCAGTATGCATGAAGAAGAAAGAAAATAGATCTGTATTTCTTACCTAGCACAAAGCTCAAGTCCAAGAATATCAAGGACTTCAATGTAAAACCAGATACACTGAATCTAATAGAAGAGAAATAGGGAAAGAGCCTCGAACTCACTGGCATAGGGAGAAATTTCCTAAATAGAACATTAATGGCTCAGACTCTTAAGAGCAACAACTGATAAATGAGACTACATGAAACTGAAAAGCTTCTGTAAGGCAAAGGACACCATCAATAGGATAAATCAGCACCGTCCAGTTTGGGAAAATATCTTCACTAACCCTATATCCAATAGAAGGCTAATATCCAAAATGTATACATAACTCAAGAAGTTAACCTCTCCCCCCAAAAAATAACCCAATTAAAAACTGTATACAGCCCTGAAGAAAAGATAGATACAGAAATTGTAGTTCATTTACACAGTGGAATACTGTTCAGCTATTAAAACCTGAACATAATATATTTTTGAAGTAGACAGATGGAACTAGAAAATATCATCCTGAGTGTGATAATCCAGAGTCAAAGTGAATACATCATATGTACTAATTTATAAGTGGATTTTAGCATAAAGGGCAGGATACTCACATTATGCTCCACAAACCCAAAAAGATGGGATTGGTATGTACTCACTGATAAGTGAATATTAGCCAAAAAGTACAAATACCCAGGTTAAAAACCACGAGCTGTACGAAGTTTAACAAGATTGAAGTACCAAGTGAGGATGCTTCATTCACACTTAGAACAGGTAACAAAATCATCACGGGAGGAAGAGGGAGCGAGGGAGCTTGATCAGAGAAGGGAGGATGAAAGGAAAGGGAACAGGATTCAGTGTGGAGGTGAGGGGGAGCACCCTCTTGGAAACAAGGGGGAGGGAAATAGAATGTGGAACTGTGGGAGGGGAGACATGGATGGGGCAATGACAGGAATATAAATAAATAAAATAATTAATAAAAGTTTTTAAATCATTAGAGTAGGAGGCAAGAGTACTATCAATTTGAAAGGATAATTGGGAGTGAAAATTTAAAAATAATTATTTACATTTGTAAATTGCTCAGGAATAAAATAAAAATAAAATAAAATTAAAAACAATGAGCAGAACAGTCTGTATATTGGCCTTCATTAAATAAACACTTATTTATATTAATTGCTTTCCAGAGAGAGAGAAGAGAGAGAGAGAGAGAGAGAGAGAGAGAGAGAGAAAGAGAGGTGAACATACAGAAATCATACCTAATGAAGTTCCATCTAAACATCCTGGCCCTGGAACCACAAAGAATCGTAAATAAATTAAATGCAAAACACCCCTCCTAAATGTCAACTGTACTAAAGAAAAGCACAAGATGTGACAAGAAAGAGAGACAGACAGACAAAGGGCTAAGAAACATTTCAGAGAATCCTACTAGACTAACAGCATTTTCCTTTTAAAAAAGCTAATGGTGAGGTGAGTATTGGGAATAACCAAAGTTCTAACAAGAATTAACTGTAAAATTTCCCTTCCAAACAAACAAACAAAAAAAAAATACAATTATCAGAAAACTTCCAAAATAAGTGCAAAATAACCACTCTCTGAATTCAAACAAAGGAAGTTTATCTTGAAAATACATTTGCATTAAGTTGACCAAAGTTTACAAAAGTGAAGGAAAAAGTAAATTGTTATTATTATATTAAAAATACCAAAACAGAAATAAATCATGTTATAGAAAAATATTCAAAAATCCAGAAAATACTAGCATGAAGATACTAGCATGATTACTATGTATGTACTTGGAATAAAACATACATTGAAAAGAATGGATAAAAAAAGGATTATCTGCTTGTCAGAAAAGAAAAACTTCTCTAGTAAAGACATAGTCAGAAAGTTTTAAAGAATATACTACTTTACTTCAGTCTAATGGTGATAAGATAGTTATATAATACAGCCAAAGTTCTAGCAAGAAACAACTCCAAAAAGTTCCCTTCCAACCAAAAAGTATAATTATGAGAAAAACTAATACATGAAGCAAAAATATGAAGTCTCTGGAAACAAAACGATGATCATATAACCTGAAAAAAGGTTTGCATTAATTTACATAAATTACACAATTATAGAAGAAAAAACAAAACAAAACTATGTATAAAATTTGGAGTAAACATGAAGTCAAAATAGTTACAATAGTTGAGTGCAGTATGAAAACTATTTATTCACTGGAAAATAATACTTTATAATTAAAATAGAGTCTGATGAATAACTGCTTTTCCTCCTGTTTCATCAATTTTATAGAGAAATGCTTGTCTATTTATGAAGGTCAAATATAAAAATTAAGCACTGTCTCTCCTGTGGTTTATGGAATTTTCCTAAATACAAAAATACTAAGGAATATATATATATATATATATATATATAATATATGTGTGTGTGTGTGTGTGTGTGTGTGTGTGTGTGTGTGTGTGTGAATGTGTATGTATGTGTATATGTATGTATATGTAAATATGAAGTGTTTATACGGAAAATGACATATAATATAAGAAAATATATTATTGCTTCCAGTCAATGCATCTACCAGCAGTCCCAGAGTCCTGCAGCATTCAGAGACTACCAGGTGAGACTGCTACCCAGCAGTTGCGGGCCTCTTCTGCCTCCACGCGGGAGGCCTGGGGCCACGGCCCCCCGCCCACGTTTTTTTTTCCCCACATGAAATATCTTCTATGTGAGGGTGGCAATAGTAAAATAATATGTGGTGATCAATGGGAAGACAACATGCTTATAACAGTGTATCTGGGCCGCACCAGATACTTAATAAGAGCTATATGGCAAAAACACAGGAAGGAGTGAAAATGAGAACATGTATTCAACAATTCTCTATAGGTTGAATAACTAAGCTTTTGTTCCTGTTTGTCAAATTTACAGAGAAATACTTATCTCTTCATGAATGGTAAATGTAAAAATCATGTACTATTTCTCCTGTGGTTTATTGTATTTGTCTCAATGGGAGTACAAAAATAAATGAAAATATTAGGAGTGCACATATTTTGTTTATCATAAAATGAAATCTGTATATTAAATAAATCATCACTTCCAGCCCAAACCTCTACCATTAATCCTGGAAGCTTGTAGCCCTCAGGACCCATTAGGTGAGAGTGCTACCCAAATTCCCTGACTGCTGGACCTTCTGAGCAAACCCAGCAGCTACAAGTTCAGCCACGACCCCTCTGCATTCCATTTCCTTGGCCAGAGCTCTGCCTACATTCCTGGAGGCCTCTTGCTACCTGGGACAACCAGGTAAGTTCACCAAGAAGTAAACCCCTGCCCACTGGCTCCCGTGGAAGCCCAGCAGCTATGAGTTCTGCCTATCCCTCTGTGCTCCATCTTAAAGTCCACACCTCTACCAGAGGTATAAAAGACCACCAGCCTTTCTGGATCCCCAGAGGACAGCCTTCACCAGGAACAACCAGAGTCCTGAAGCCACCAGGCACTTTCAGCTTTGCCTGCATGTCTGGAAGTCTGCTAACTTCAGGGACTACCATCTTTACCTGAAACCCAAAGGCCTGCTCCCATCAGGGATTTCAAGATCTCCCAACATTAGAATCAACCAGATGGCTAAAGATTGGCATAAGAATACAATCAGAAAAAAAAAAAGACAAAAACCAATAAAAGCACAATAAAAACAGTACTCATAGGGTGTGTCGTTGTGAATCTAGAATGTTAACATTCCTGAACACAGCACAGCACTGCTATGGAGCAGTACAGACTAAGTAGTTTATTGCTCAAAGCTATTGTTCTCTGCTCTTATCTGCAGATGATAGTATTTTGTCTTTCCCACAGCAAATGATGCCCTGACCTCTGTGTCATCCATGACCTGATCCTCCTGCTGACACTATTTCTCAGTATCTCCACATCTAGGATTCTTACTGTCCATGACTATATCAGTTGCTTCTGGTTCCCAGATTTTGTTTTGTTTTGTTTGTTTTGTTTCTAAGTCTACAGACTAGCCTAGTATCTGATATACAGAGTGATAAAATATAAAATAGGCTTTTCCTCAAGTGCCAGCCTGTCAAGCAGTAAGAATCACTGAAACATCAATTGTCATCATCAGTGGGTGGAATGTAAGTGTTGTGGGCTCTTGCTGTGGGTAGGAATGACAGAGCTGTCTGTTTTAGCCTCTGGTACTCCCATCACTGAGTCTCATCAATAGAGCTCTTGCTTGAGTCACAGGTTATTTTCTGCTTTCTACTCTGCTTTCAGTTTCATTTTCTCCTTCTGATTCTGCTTTCTTTGTTTTAAATAATATTTTATGGCTAAGATTGATTTTTCTGGTGTGTGTGTGTGTGTGTGTGTATGCCCACCCACCTGTCTGCCTGCCTGTCTGTCTGTTTGTTGTCTGTATGCACATCTGTGCCCAGGATAGTCAGAATAGAAGAACTCATCAAATTCCTTAGAAAAGTATTTATAAATGGTTGTAAACCACCAGCTGCATGCTAAGAACTGAACGCAGGTCCTCTACAAGATCAGCCAGTTCTTCTTTCTGTGGAGCCATCTCTCTGTTCCTTTTTAATCACTTTATCTATGATTTCAACTGTTCTGTCCCTTTAAAAACAATTAACTGCCCTTGTTTATTCATAGTATCACACATCAGAAGGATCAAAATATATAACTTTCCTTAGAAATCCCCTTAATCTCCTCTTGCCCTAGTTTCTCCATCTATGAAATTGTGAATAATTAAGACTCTTGTCCATTACTGCCTTATAGAAGCATTGCAGGTGTTGTTGCTGTGTCACATGTGTGTCAGTAGGTAGCAGACAAGAGAGACACTATGTTCAGTATTTTGATCTGTGAAATCTGACTGATTAGTAGTCTATCATTTTCTGAAATAAAGAGAGCCTAAGAAGACAAGACTAGTATTTGGCAGTCTCAGACTGTCTCCCAGGATGGGGAAATGGAAAATCAAAGAACCTCACATAAGTTCATGGGCCCTGGATAGGAATGACAGAATCCATTGCAAGGTTCCACTCAGGCAGGAAGGGCCAGTAGTAAGCCCAAAATGCACACCAGTCTGGCATCATGGGGCCCAGACAGGTAGCTAGCACGAACTGCCCACTAATCCAGGGACCAGCCAGGCCCAAAGGACAGATCACACCTACAATGACCCTGCCTTGCAACATAATGCACAAGCAGGGCATAGCACAACTGAGACCTCTTTTGAGATGATTCCTCAAAACTCAAGAGCCTACAAGATCTTCTAAGATGAACAAGTGAGTGGTGAATAAATGAGAGAAAAGAAGAAATAGAAGAATGTGGTCACAAAGAAGAGAGGCAGAACTGGAGACTAGAGGGTTATGAGGAACAGCTTGATGTGAGTATCTGTTGATGACAACTAAGATCATGGTAAAGAAGTGGCCTATTCTGCCACCAGGGGGCCATGACTGGGTCCACAGTATCAGCAGTTGTCTGTCAACCCCAAAGCCCAGCAAATATCCATGGTCTGAGTTGGGACCTGGGGACATGTTGATGTCTGAGAGTTGGGCCGAACTGGCTCAGCTCATCATCTGGGCATGGTGGGAGAGATGGCTCTGAAGGCATGAAATTAGGAGAGTTGATGCTTGGCCTAGATACCTGTAGTTGTCAGGTGAGCCTGGGCCCACACATTGCAGTAGCTATGTGTGTGCTGACCCAGAGGATAGAATCAGCATGAGAGAACTTCCACTAGCACTAGTCACTATGCATGGGACATCCTCTTCACCTCTATCCACCTGTGGCAGTCAAGAGACTGGACTTTGAGTCATAAGAGCAGGAGACCTGGCCCTGACCCACTTCAGCTGCATCATTCAGGACAGAGAGTCTTGCATCTTGACTGGGCAGCACATTAGAGCTGACCCTGATGGCAGAGCACAGATAAGCTGAACTTGAGGGCCTTATTGTGGGAAAGCTGGCCCTGCCACTTCTCTCCCATGTGATTACACAGACAAACAAAAGATGTACCCCAATCTCTTGCCACATAGACAGGACATCAGGCCCCAAGGTCATCAGAGGAGGAGAGATTGTTCTACTCCTCAAATGCTTCAGCACTCAAGAGTGAAGACCCTGAATTTTTCATGGGCAGCACATTAGCGGTGACTCAGAATATGAGGTTTACAAGTGAATAAACCCTTAGTGTGTTAGTATGGGAGAGCTGACCCTGTCTCTTTTTTGCTGTGTAGTGGGCTTGGTTGGCAGACAGAACAGCTGTCCCTAGGGTCATGAGAGTCAGAGAAATGTTCTTGTCCATCAACAGCTGCATCACTGAGGAGAACCGACCCTGTACCTGACCTAGGCACAAGGTTTAGCTGGCCCTGTTTATGGTGGTTGCTAGTGAGCTGAGGACCTCATGGGCATGAGAGTGAGAGAGCTGGAGGGCTGACCAGTTCAGAAACCTCTCAGACCTCATTCCAGGGATTTGAATTGACCTACCACAACATGGCTAATGCAGTAACTAGGGCTATCAATGACATACTAGTTTACATGAAGGGTCCAGTCCTACAAATCTAAAACTACAGGATCTTCATGACACAGTGCAACAAAAAGATATACAGTAGGAGCCCAGTGATGTTGTATTAATAAAGCAGCAGAAGCCAGAGGCCTTATACCAGGCAATGTGTCAATCCAATGAAAATTTGTAAATAAAGAAGTGTGGAGAAATGTGTCACTTCTCTGATACACTATGACACACTACAGCTTCCATGACAAGTTTTTTTTTTTTCTTTGTTGGGGGCTTAGTTTAAATTGGGTGGAGTGTCAATATGAACAGAGGGGGAGATGAATGTAATTGGTATATAAGATGTGAAATTCATAAAAAAATGTTAAAATTAAATAAATGAAACTGAGCTTAACAGAATAGAGACTGGGTATATTGGAGATAAAGAGACAGTTGTGTAGATGAATGGGATACTATGAGGAAACAGGAAATAGATCTTATGAATACATGATTTCTAAAAACATAAGGGAAAAGAGTATAGGTCTCTGTTGTTGTGTTGGTATTTTGTTTAGAAAACTATGCTCTGGGATATCAATTTTGCATTGATAACACTTCTGGAAACATCTGTAACAGCTCTATATTCTCTATGCTTTTCATCTGCTCCAGATCCATTACCACTGAACCTTGATCGGATCCCGTCTTCCAAATAGGTTGCAGGATATATCAGGCTCTTTGGAGCTTTCGTGGTTTCTGATTGAACAAGTTTAAATCAAGGTTAATGCCCTGATTTGCCCTGCAATTGATGGTGACTCTGTCTCCCAGAGATAAAGATAGGGAGGGTGCAGGCTGGGTCTTATCTTTGTCATATCTGGCAGCTAGAGGTGAAAATGTAATAGATATCCACGTAGTTAAGTATGGTAAGAAGGAACATGCCTAAAATTCCAGGCAACACTAATCACAGTGTAACAGAAAAAGTCTCATTTTAGTTAGGTTTTACTTGGAAACCACAGCAACAGGAGCCCAAGGAACTGACCAGGGGCCCTCATGTAAATGCTGAGTTCTGACTGCAGTGACAATGGCACAGAATATAACTTATATATAAAGAAGTCCCCAAGGTAGTACAAAGAGAGCATGCAAATAATTAGGAACAAGTTAAGGCTGGGTACAGCTACTCATCTGAGAATTTAACAAAATCCTAGTGACTCCAGATGCCCAAGTTCAGACCACACATATGCCTCCAGAGAATGCATTTCCATTCAATGATTTAGAATTGTAGATGACATTACTATTATATGTGAGCTCTATTTTGAATGATATATTTCAAAGATACACTTCAGTAATATAAAAGAATATCCTGTTGTCAGGGAGTATACAAAAAAGTAACTATTATATCTTTAACACATTCTAATAATTCTGATTGATTTAAAAAATAATATGTGTTCTGCTTGTAAAGTGTTAGAGTAGCCATTTTGTTAAATTAAAATAAGTTATTGTTATCATTTTACAGATGTAAAAATTATGTTTTATACCATTATCATTCATAACTTTAGTTCAAAAAGAGAAAACACAGTAAGTACAAATATAATACCCTGATTCAAAAACCTGTGTCACTTGAAATTCTCACTCCATTTGAAGATGGAGTGTCTGTTATAATGATGGACTAAATGGATAAACTTTGTTTCAGTTTGGAATCTTCCATATTTTGCCATTTTTTGTCAGTTGCTACTGTTCCTTACAATTCCTCAGCATAAAAATTTGACTAGTGATGAAACTTAAAAACTATAACAGAAAACACTGCTACACTATACATGGCTTTGCTGTATTGATACTTTCACCTATCATTATTGAGCAGTAACTGTAGAAATGATCCTGACTCAGGCAGCAGTCTTGCTATTGTCATGTGGGTCCAAGTATCCAAACAAGTTATGATCCAGAAAGGATTGTACATCCTTATAACCCAAATATTTGATTACAAAAGATCACACATCTCTGTCTTTTTCCTGACTATCCAGTCTTATTCATCATCAGGAGAAATGTAATCTATTCAGTCTTTAGTATTTTTGTCCTGGAGTCATACAATGCTTTATGTCTTTTAAAACATAAATATGAAAGGCCAAACAGTGTTGCATCATAAGCCTGAACCTGTTAATTTTCCAGGGCTCTTGGCATGAGTGATTGTCAAGAAGAAATACCTAGTAAAAAGCAGTTTCTTCAATATAAATAGAATGTTCCCCATCAGAAGTACCAAAAGCAGCTTTCTGGTAGATTAATAGTAATGCTGCCTTCTCTGACTTTTCACTGAACTCTCTTTCTACTAGTATGTACCAGCTGTATCTGTGTCTCTCTTTGATCTTTGAGGCTTCATAACCGTTTCTGCATTCTCACATGATAGCCCCAGGATCTGAGGAAGATTCTCTCAATACCCTGAGTATATAATAGCAGGAGGATGACAGTTCCTCTCAATGTCAAAGAACAAATGAATTATTAGTCTGGGATCTGAATTTCTACCACATGTCCTTTGATGATATATGCCAATATCAAAGACTTTCTGATTTTTCTTCAGTCTTCTAAATGATCCATATTAAGGAGCTAATAATTGGGGATTGTTAGAACTCATTCAGCTTTCCCGTAAATATACTAGTCTAAGAATTGGAACTTTGTTTTTAATCAATTTTTTATTCACTTTATATCCCATTCACTGTCCCTCCCTGTCCCCAAATAAATCTTCCCCCACACCACTTCCTTTAGTCCTTAGAGCAGGTTCCCTCCTCACTATGTATCCCCCAATCTGACACTTCAATTCTCTGTGAGTCTCGGTGCTTCCTCTTCCACTGAGGCCAGCAAGGCAGCCCAGCAAGTAGCACATATCCCATGTATAGGTAGCAGCTTTTGGGATAGCCCCATTCCAGTTACTTAGATCACATATGGAGGTCACACATCTAGTCTACTACATATGAATGGGGAGACATAGGTCCAGCCTATCTTCTATATGTTCTTTTGTTGGTGGTTCAGACTCTCAGAGGGCCAAGCATCCAGGTTAGTTGACTGTTGGTCCTTCTGTGAAGTTCCTATCCCCTTTGGGCCTGAAATCCTTCCTCCTATTCTTCCATAAGAGTCTCCATCCACACTTTGGCTATCGGTGTCAATATCTCTCTGAGTCAGCTGTCAGGTGAAATGTCTCAGAGGACAACATGTTTCTGTCTCAAAAATAATTGAGTATCATTAATAGTGTTAGGGATTGATGCTTGACCATGGGAGTTGTCTCAAGTTGAGCTGGTTGTTGCTTGGCAATTCTCTCAGTCTCTGATTCTTTCTAGTGCCTACACTACTTTTAGACAGGATAAATTTAAGGTTAAAAGTATTTCTGGATGGGTTGGTATCTCTATAGCTCCACTGGGGTTCCTGCCTGGCTACAGGAGATATCTTCTTCCGATTTCATATCCACAATGAAGTGAGCCTAAGTGAGTTAAGGTCAACCCCATTGATTCTTGGGAGCCTCCCTTAGACTAAGTCTCTGTCTCATCTTAAACATGCCCAAAACCTCCTCACCACAGTCAGTTGCAGATTTCCATTCATTTTCATGTCCAACTAGCCATTTCTTCTGTTATTCACCACACCTGATCCTGAAAACCTCATTTTCCTCTCCCTCCCCTCTCAAACCCAGTTCCCTCCCTTGGTGTGGCTCTTATGACTATTTTACTTCTCTTCTAAGTTTGATTCAATGCTTCCTCCCTTGTTCCTTCTTTCTTCTTTAGTGGTTTTTTTTTTTTTTTTTTTTTTTTTTTTGTATGGTGGGGTCTGTAGAGTGTAACATGTTATCTGTATTTTTTTCTTCTTGCCTAATATCCTCTTTTAAGTTAGTATATGACTTACATGTTGTATTTGGACTAAGTTACCACACTCAGGAAGATAGTCTCAAGTTCCATCCATTTACCTGCAAAATTAATGATGTCTTGGTTTTTAATAGCTGAATAATATTCCTTATCTGTTATTCTATTGAGAGACATCTAGGTTATGTCCAGTTTCTGGCTATTCTGAATAAAGCTCCTATAAACGTAGTTTACAAAGTGCTTTGTGGGATGATGAAGCATAATTAAAGTACATGTCAAGGAGTGGTATAGTTGGGTCTTGAGGTAGAGCTGCTTCAATTTTTCTGAAAAAAAAAAAAAAAAAAAACACAAAATTGATTTTCAAAGTGGTTGAACAAGTTTTCACTCACACCACCAATGAGCGTTGTCCTTGCCCCATATCCTCAGCAGAATGTGCTAACTCTTGAGTTTTATTTTTACTCTAACCATTCTGATGGGTGTTAGATGGAATCTCAACAGGACTAGCTTTTTGACAAAAATGTCAAACACAAACATTGGAAAAAAGAAAGTACTATCAACAAATGGTGTTGGTTTAACTGGATGTCATTATGTAGAAGAATGTAAATAGATACATATGGGTCACCACACACAAAACTCAATCCAAGGTAATTAAAGGCCTCAGCATAAAGCTGGATACACTAAATCTTACAGAACAGAAATTGGGGAATAATCTTGAACTCATGGGTATAGGAGATATCTTCCTGAACAGAACACCAATGGCTCAGGCTATATCAACAATTGATAAAGGTGACCCTTTGAAACTTAAAGGCTTCTGTAAGAAGACAAATACACTGTTAATAGAACAAAAGAGCAGCTAACAGAATGTGAAAACATCTTCATAACCCTGCTTCTGACAGTGGGCTAATATCCAAGATAAAGAATTCGTGAAATCAGGCACCAACAAACCAAATAACCCAATTTTAAAAATGTGATACAAAATTAAACAGAATTCTCAACTAATGGCTCTGAAGTAATTTTTAAGAAGTTCAATGTCCTTAGTCATATGGGAAATGTAAATAAAAATGTCTTTGAGATTCTACCATACATCTATCAGAATGATTAAGATCAAAAACTCAAGTGATATTACAACCATTCTGAAAGTCAATCTGGAGGTTCCTCAGAAAATAGGAAATAGATCAACCTGAAGACCTGGTTATACTACTCTTGGAAATATATCCAAAAGATACCCCATCATGCCACAGGGGAAAGTGTTCCACTATGTTCATAGGGGCCTTATTTGTGATGACCAGAAGCTGGAACAACCCAGATGTCCCACAATGAAAGAATGGATACAGAAAATTTGGTTCATTTACACAGTGGAATACAACTCAGCTATTAATGATGAGGACATGATGAGTTTTGCAGGCAAATGGATGGAAATAGAAAATATCATCCTGAGTGAGGTAACTCAGAGTCAAAAGGATATGCATGATATTACTCATTAATAACTGGATATTAACTAGAGAAGTACCATATACCTAGGATAAAATCCACAGAACTCAAGAAGATTAACATGACATTGGGCCCAAGTGAGGATGCCTCAATTCCACTTGATATGGAGAAGAAAGAAATCTTGGGGGATGGGCAGAGAGAAGGGTAATCCTGGGTGTGAGAGAGTAGGGGGAGAGGAAAAGGAGAACATGAGCAGGTATTTGGGGGAGCAGGAGTGAAGAACTGAGAACCAGCAGAAAGAATGGAAATAGGTAACTTTGGGAGTAGGATGTATGGTGACCCTCTAAGATGTACTGGAGACCTGAGAGGAAAGAGAACCTCAAGACTTAAAGGGAGGGATTATAGACTAAATGTCCTATAGTGGGAAGAGGAAGCTCTTAGAGTTTGTCTCCAGTAGAAAGATAGTATCAAGTGGAGAGATGAGGCTGCCATGCAACAGTAAAAATTCTGACCCAGAATAGTTCCTATCTAAAAGAACTACATAACACTACAGTGATATGTTTACTTAGACACATTAATTAGTTACATTAAACTAGAAACTCAGTTAATTTGCACCTATGATACTGCATTCTTCAGAGTATAAAATGGAAACATTATAACCATTTGTCTCTCCACTGGGAAAGATTTTTAGAAGACTATATATCAAAATGCTTCTTTATCACTGTTAAGATAAAAACCAAGTTTCACATTTGCATGTCTTGCCACTGAGAATGAAGCAGATGATGGGTAAGAATTTCCAAAGTGTTCAAGCTATACATGTTATCACTCAAACATGATATCAATTGATCTGTCATGAAGAACAATTAGCCCAAATCAGAAGAGGACATATCATTGTGATCATGATTCAAAAGCAATAACAACGCTCCTTGTGCCGTAAGCCAAGCTAAAACATATTTCTTAAATATGAAATTAAATTAAAATTCACAGACTCTAGGGGAGCCAGGTGGTATCTAACATGGCCAACCAACTTCCTTCTTATTTATTTATTTATTTATTTATTTATTTATTTACTTATATTTTGTTTGCCAAAACATAATGATTATTCCTAACCACAAAAGAACAAATTATTTAATGATGAAAAATTGTAGCCAAATCTTATCACGGGTGCTTTTTTTTTCTATTTAAATAATTGCTAAGAGGAATGTTTGAGGACACAGTCAGCTCCTGAAACTATTCACTGTCCCTGACAGATCAGGATTTGCTGCCTAATTCAAGTAAATATCATGCTTTGTGTGGATTCTTCTCTTGCTTTGGTTGTTTTGGATTTTCAGACTTTAACTGTATAATTTTGGGATGTGAAAGTAGACAGTGAGCATGCTAGTGGCTGAAAATTTTACACATGGATATGGCAGGGAATAGGAAATAGTAAACAAAAGTAAGAGTGAATACCAAAACACCAGAGAAACATTATTTTATAATTCAAGGGTGAAGGATGCTTTTTAAGAGGTAACAGGTTCTAAGTGTCATATATAGAATTTGTCCCATAGCAGAGGCCCCAAAACCACAGAACAATACAGACAATACAATTAATAAATACAATACAGGCAAAACACTAGAATGTCAGGTTTTTGATAAGAAAGTGGTCACAAATCCCTATTGCTAAAGACACCATGCATTTTATTGGAGGAACATTAAGAAATAAACATGAAATTAAACTGAAAGTCTACTGCTGGATTGCTAAATTTCACAGCTCTAGAAGATGCCCTTCAAACTCCCAGTGGATTAAGAAAATTATCATATATTTTGCTCAGTTGTGGACTTCATATCTGGCAATAATGACCATCTGTTCAGCAGGTTGCTAACTGCAACAGTGATCCCAATAATAGAGTTAACCTAAAAGATTATGGTTAGATCTGTGATGCACTAAGAAAAGTATGTCAGAAAAGAAACACTTTATGGGTAAAAGCATTTGATGAAAAATACAGAGTCAATGGACATACTTCATACAAATGGAAAACAAATAGAAGATAATAAACATATGCAGTAGAATTTAAATCAAATGCTTAAAATGTGGCAAATGAAGCATTTATTAGTAAGTGAGAGAATTTCACAAAGGAATACTTCTTAGTTTCCTGTCTGCTTTACTGGATAGTGTTGAGTAACAAAGAAAGACAAGAAGACAAGTCTTGTAGGAAAAAATGGGTTTACACACTGTTTTACAACCATCATTGCTTGTTGCTGTGAGGCCACCTGTTCACTATTCTACTGAGGCAGAATCAGTATCATTGTTATTGTAGCCGATAGGGAAAAATAATGACCAGTGAGCTGTAGCGAAGATGCACATGCTGTCAGCTGCAGCACATAATCTGCAGTTCCTCAACACTTCTCTTTCACAGAGATAAGTAACTTACTTGACAGCTGTGATACCCAACCAAGGACATTTTTGTTAGGGTCTGCATCACTGTGGGAGGTAAATGTGTATGTTGGAAGCAGTAATAAACTCCCAAATCCTCAGGCTCCACTCTACTGATCTTGAGTGTGAAATCTGTCCCTGACCCACTGCCACTGAACCTGTCTGAGACCCCAGAAAATCTGTTGGAAACCTGGTAGATCAGGGGCTGAAGAGACTGGCCTGGCTTCTGCTGGTACCAGTACAAATAGGTATTTCCATTACTGTGTACAATGCTCTGACTAGACCTGCAAGAGATAGAGGCTTGATCTCCAAGACTGACAGGCAGGGAAACTGGAGTTTGTGTCATCACAACATCACTGCTGGAAACTGAAAAAATTAGAGAGAAGTACAGAATCATGCACAAACTTCATGGACAATCTTATGATTTTTTAAATACATTTCAACTTAGATGTGTTTGTAATACAATTCTTTATATATTAAAATTCCCATCCTAACAAAACAAGTTAAATAGAATCCCCAAAGTTGCTTTATATTTTGTATACTATCCCATCTATCCATGTCATAATTTCATTGTAGCACAGGTTCTCTCCCATCTGGAACCTCCTTCTTACAGATATACTCCCAACATGCCCCATAAGGGAGGATAATACCTGTCTACTCATACATGGCATAACACATTAGTGAGAAGTAGTGACCAAGTTCTTGTGCTCCCTCCCCATCTCTATTCCTTCTGTTCTCACCAGGAATCCAGAACAACAGCACCAACAGTCTTCCAGGCAACTTCATTTTGAGGAGGAAGCCTGAGAAGACTTTTCAGTCAAAGAAAGAAGACAACTGACCTTTTTATCCAAAACTGGCGTGGGTGGTTCCTCCTTGGGGAATAATATGCAAAGGCCTCGTTGGTGTTGCAATACAGATAGAGGGAGGTACCCTTACAGCTTCTTATGATGGCAAAACTAACACATCCTCTTCTAGTTTCAGTGGGCACTAGTGCTCACAGAGAAGCACTGGAGAAACTAGGAATGTTAATCACATAGGGCTGTCTCCTCAATGGAAGAAATATATACTTGCTTTTCACCTAGAATACTGAGAATGGATGTTGTTAGTAAACTGATGACCTTTTCTATCTATAATTGCTCACCCAGATTCCCCAGAATCTTCCATCACAGGCCTTCATCACTAGATACCTTTCTCAATTGAATCCACATCTATGGAAGAAGTCACATGTGCATTGCAAAAGAGTTTCAATGTAGTCATGTCTTAGGTTTACTGTACAAATAAAGTTGAAATAAAAGTTTTGGTTCTCAAATGTTATACTGTACTTAAATGTGTCTAAAACATACTGCCCTGATGTCAGACTTTATAGCTGTGAAATGCTGTCACCTAACTACTTAATTCTTACCCCAGTTTCCTTCTTGCCACACATGTTTGGTTTCTCTGCCAGCTATGGTACTCCTAATGACCTCCACAGCTGGTACCAAACATGAGTGAGACAACACTTATAGAAGATAATAAACTTCTCTTTAAATAGAAATTAAAGTTTGAAGAAAATTAGGCCTCTTATACGAAGGATTGATTCTGAGAGACAGTAGAAGTAATATATGTTCTAATCAGTCCATTGAGACAAAGCATTTTGTACAATTGTTTAGGATAGTTGTTAAGAATGAGAGGAAACTAATGATGTAAAGAGTGTTCCAGAAAGACAAACCCTGTCAATTATTTATTATAAAAGGGAATTTAATTTAAATAAATAGATATTGTGAGGTTTTGGCAAGGCAGGCAGATTTGATTCTGGGCCTACTCATGCTTCCTGGTTGACAGGCATGTCCAGATATCAGAGTTCAGTCCTCACATATGTGCCTCAAATGGAGAAAGGCGTGGGAAGAAGCAAAGAGTATCAGCTTTTAAATACCATTTCCACCTTGTCTCTGACAGCTCAGGAATGAACAACTCCCTGATTGTCCACAACAGAAAGGAACTGTGCCCATGTAATAAAGCTAATGTTCTGTGGAAGTGTTTGAGATTATGTCAAAATGGTTGGATTTTAATCTTCTTGTACACTTTGTCAGCATTAGTAATAATATGTTAAACAAATGGGGAAATAGTTTAACAATAATTTAATAATTACCTCTGTACAAATGGCATAATTTTTATTTCTATTTGCTTGACAACTGTCACCTTCCCTAAATGGACCACACATGGACAGAGACCTTATTCTGTTATAGTATTATTTGCTGGTCCTCTTTGGCTGTGGACCTTCAGTAACAGTAAGATATAAGCTCAGCAGAGAAGGCAATGCAGCACCTGTCAAACGTCTGAGGTACTTGTCTCTCAGGTTCTCGCAATACATATATAGTACATGAAGTAGTTCAACACACATTAGTATCGAGGACTTACATTTTTTAATCCCTCACCCGAATTATTCTAACCCCAAATTTACCCAATCCTCAGTAGCATGGCCGAGGAGAGAAGTTTCTTCCTCATTATCTCAATAGTGATCCAATAGCTTAGGCTGACTGAACATCAGTCTTTTAAACATCCCATTCTAAAATTCCCCATTTATATCCATGCAAGAATGTCTGTGCTGGATTTAAATGCATAGGTTATGATGCCACCATCACTGTAGGCAGATTTGCCATGTACATAATGAAAATTTAGTTAATTGTTCATTCTCAGAGACTGGCTATTTTCAGTGTCAACAAACTAAGATGCTATTGGCAGTGATCTACTACAAGCCATTTTGATTTATCATGAAACTGAAAGTGCATAATTCACAGTCCATATGAAACCAAGAAGAAGGAAGACCACACCAAAGTGTGGATGCTACAGTTCTACTTAGAAGGGGGAAGAAAATAATTTTGAGAAGTAGAGGGAAAGAGAGATCTTGGAGGGAGAGAAGAGAGGAAGGAAAGGGGGACTAGTTCACATACAGGAGATCTTGAAGAAGTAGGGAGCATAAGGAATTTTGAAGGAGGTGTATAGCAGTGGCGGAAGAGGAACTGGTTGTACACACTAGAAAGTTCCAGATGCCAAAGATCCAAGAGGTTTCCAGGACTCAACAGCAAGGAGATTAGCTGAAATACCCAACAAAGGGGAAAGAAAACCTGTAAAGACCATATCCTGTTGTTATGGTCTGAATATGATTGGCCCAGGGAATGGTACTATTGGAGGAGTGGCCTTGCTGGAATGGATATGTCACTGTGGGTATGGGCTTTAATACATGCACCCTAACTGCCTGGAAATCAGTCATCCACTAGCAGCCTTCAGATGAATGTGTAGAATTCTCACCTACTCTTGCACCGTGACTGCCTGGATGCTGCTATGTTCCTATTCTGATGATAATAGACTGAAGATTTCAACCTGTACGCCAGCCTCAATTAAACATTGTTTTTTTATAGGATTTGCCTTAGTCATAGTGTCTGTTCACAGCAGTAAAACACTGACGAATACACCAGTGCATAGGTACATGCCCTGGTTGCAGTATGAGTCCACCCATCTACCTCAAAATGTTAATCCAGAATTCCTCCTGTCAGAAGGAAATGCAGGGACAAATAGTTTTTCAGAGTCTGAAAGAAAGGCCATCCAGAACTGCTCCACCTAGAGATCCATCCCATCTACAGACACCAAATCCTGACAGTATTGCTGATGTCAAGAAGTGCTTGCTGACAGGAGCCTGATATAGCTATCCTTGAGACACTCTACCAGAGCATGTCCAATACAGAAGTGGATGCAAGAAGCCAAAGTTCAGACTGAGTGAGGGAACCTCAATAGAGAAGTCTGGGCAAGGACTAAAGGAGCTTAAATGGTTTGCAACCCCATAGGAAAAAAACAATATCAACCAACCAGAATCCCCAAAGCTCCCAGGGCCCAAACCACCAACCAAAGAGTACACATAGGGGCATATATGGTTTCAGCTGGATATGTAAAAGAGGGTTGCATTAATTGGAATGAATTGTGGGGAGCCCCTTAGTTCTGTGGTGGCTTGATGACCCAGAGTAGGGGAATGCTGAGGCACTGATGGGGAAGTGTGTGTGCAGGAGAGGAAGCTCCCTCAGATATGCAGGGGGAGAGGGAACTGTTTGTAGAGGAGAAACTGGTTAGAGAGGTAATATTTGAAATAATCAATTAAAAAAAGAAGAAAAGGAAAATGAAAGTGTAGGAAATTTCTAATATCTAACTACATAAGATTCTTCCTGTTAACTAAAACAATCTATTCTATAATTATGTGATTTCTGTATGGGAATTTGTATTAAATTACTATGAAAAAAGCTAATTCAAGCTAATTAATATAATTAACTAGCATGATTAATTCTGAGTATATGCAAAATCTGAAAAAGCAGTTTACTTAAATTTTAAACAGCTTAACTCTTCCCATCTGTTGTGAACTGAATACTTATATCAAACTGAATCATCTAACAGTAAGTTAAATTCCAAACTATCTATCCCCTAGTAGTTTAATGTGAGTTCCTTTTCAGCAGGAGTATAATTTTACATTTCTCAAAAAGACTATGATAAATCCCATCTAAAACATGTCTCTTTTAAGTTCTATAAATATTATGAAAAATATCTACTGGAACAACATGAATTCCAGGTAGAAGCATGTCAGATAGAGTTATATGTGTTGCTTTCTTGTGAACTGGAACACCTGAGGAATCCAAACCTATGGACTACTAGGACTCCAGCCTTCCTTGAAAAACAGGTATGTTGTGCATATCCTTTCTCACATTTGCAGGGTGTATAGTGGGACTTAGTATAATTCTTTCATCTCTAAAGTATCACACTTTTAATTAATTAATTAATTATTAAATGCATGTGAGTGTTCTATCTGCATGTACACCTACATCAGAAGAGGGCATCAGAACACACTGTAGATGGTTATGAGTCACCATGATCTTGCTGAGGATTGAACACAGGACCTCTGGAGGAGTAGAAAGTACTCTTATCCACCTAGTCATCTCCCGTGCCCTTAAGGTATCAGATTTGGAAGACACTGGAGACATACGAATTATAGAAACTGCAAGTGACATGAACCCCCAAAGAGTAGTTATTCTTTACACATAACCTGAAATTCTGCCTTCTTCATTTATGCTGCAGTTGGAGGAACTTAAGTGTGTGTGCACATAGATCCTGGCTTGATCCAGGCAGAGGGAACATACTGGGGGAATCCTCTGGGTGAGTTTTCAGAATAGCATGAGCATGCTTCACTGAGTGGACAGATGCCATGTCCCCCTGACCCTTAACGATTACTTTTTAGTGAATGCCCATTTTAAATAACTCTCTTCCAAGGTTCTTGAGCATACATTGCAACGTCTGATGGTCAACTTTTCTTAAGTACATGGCCATTTTTGAATGACAATTTCCTCTTAATTAACACTCAAGTTTGTTATGGAAACATAATTAACCTCAGGTGCTCATGTATACTCTCCTGGGTAATTTAGAATATGTGATTGGTCCACACTCTATTCTGACACTATTTTCCATAACCATCAGGTCACACTATTTATCTGGAATCTGACTTTGGAAATTATTCTAACTCTGTATCTTCATTTATATCAGATCATATAATGTTCAAATCCAGGCACACAATTTTATGATTCTTCACCAGAAATATATACCAATTTCCATAGTGTTTCATAATGTGATCCCAATTCCACTCACATTCTCACCAGCTTCAGTGCTGGGCCCCATTCAATATTAAATAATGCCAGAATATCTGTGTACCCTAATCTCACTTAACAAAACCTATCCAGGTATCTCATTTACTTTTTCCTAGAAACAAATTCACATTTTTTCCTATTTTCCATTAAAGATTTGGTGTGTAAGTCTGATTCCCACCTAAATTTAGACTTGACTTTCATTTTACAATTTCATTTTGAAAATTTGAAATTTTTTGCCCTTTTAGATTAACATGTTGTGGCAAAGATATGCAGTTCTTTTGCCATAAACTTTTGCAAGTTTTGAAAACTATAAATTCAAAAACACTTAGGAATTTGATAACCCAGTGATTTCACAGGACATTTTTACCTAGTGTTGTTAGAGCCACATACTGTAGAAGTATGTTTGCTATGAGAAAATAGTCAAAGCAGGGATTGTAGAGGGTAGACAGACAAAATAACTAGGGAAGTTTGTGCTCTCTTCTCTGTTTTAAAAGTCTTCTTCATAAAATAATTTTAAAACAAGCTTGAAAGAAAGCTCAATAGTATTGGAGACTAAGATCATACAGTTAGTAAAGTATATGACATTCTAGGTGGAAATAGAAATTCATTCTCACATTAAGTACTTGTCCCCCCTTCTTTGTTCTTCTTGTTCATATATGCTGTTCTTATCATCACTCCAGAATAGTTCCAGGCCAAGGAACATGGCTAGAGGTTTCAATGTTATTATTTCAACAGAGGAGCCATTGGTGACTATTCATTCAAGTCTATAAAAAAACTTTGATCTCAGACTTGCATGAATGGAAATTTCTGTCAAAAAATGTGCAATTTACATATATATGTATATGATTGGGAAGAGCCAAGCATATGTAAGGATTACCTTTGTGAGAGAGAAAATATATAAAATGCCTTCTTCTTTTCAGCGCTGGTGGAAAAGGACAGCAGTGTAAAATTCTGAATTAGGTACTAGGTGTTGTGTGCACAGGCCATAGCTTTCTAAGACATTGTCAGAGAACAATGTATTGATCAACAGTTGAAAGGGCTATCAAAAATTGACTTGTATACCTCCTGAAGCTAAAAAATCACAAAACAGACTCACTCTCATATTTATATTTTAATAATTATATTCAGAAAATTCATGAGATCAAGTTTAAGAAGGTTTCTTATATCTATGCTCCCAAGATATATGCATATGATAAACAAATCTCAGGAAAAATCATTCTATGATATGTGTAAAACAGAATTCTGTAAGAATATTTAAAGAATAAAACATAGTATAAAATTTGACAATAGCAGAGACCAAACAATATTTAAAGATATTTGCAAAATTTTCTAGCATGCCTATATCAAGAGGCGATTTTGTCCAATGTATCCTACATAATCCCTTTTACTCCTTTTTTTTATTAGTCCCTTTTGTATAAAAACATGATGATTGAATCTATTAGCAGATTTACAGAATATCTAATACTCTTGTGGCAACTCACAGGTGGCCTCCAGAAACACTGAAGATGGGAGCTCTGACCTTGTAAATGAGATATCATACAAGGTGCTGTTCTTAAGGTACTGGTACAAAGAATGTCCTGGTCCGCAGTCTTTTCTTTGTATTGCAATCAGAGTGCTTTGCTAGAATCTCTTCCTGTAAACCTCCAAATCTTTAGATCCAGGTCCCAATTCTCTCCTGTGAACTCTAATTTCCTCAGAGATTCTTGTATGCTGTCTGTCTCTAGTTGTAGGGACTAAAGTCTCCTTTCAGTACCCTACCATGCAATTTTCTTTGGTTTTTATGTCCACAGCATTAAGAATTCTTATAATAAATCTCTTGGTTATCTGTTATTCATCTCAGTGTCCTGTGAAACCATGATACCAAACCCAAACATGTAAAATTTTGTTCCTTTAAAAAGTTTCATTTCAAATTCATGTCAGAGAAACACACATGTGATTATGTATAACTATGTAGAATTTAACAAACATAAATGAGTATATCCATGTGATAGTTGTCATTCTGATATCACTTAATTCAAGTAATGTAAGATATAAAGTAAAAAAGACATAAAGAGAAATTATATAATTCTCATATAAATGGATGTAGCTAGGAGGAGATTGTATTGAGTAGAGTAACATTTAGAGTTGTGTGTTTAATTTGAGTAGTTTGTTGAATAAAGAAATTAGAAAGGTGATCTGGAGTTGAAAAGGGAAAAAAAAATCATAAGTGGGGAGATACCACAAAGGTTGTGATAGTTTGTGTATAGTTGGCCCAGGGGGGTGGCACTATTAGGAGGAATGACCTTATTGGAGTAGGTATGTCACTGTGGGTCCAGCCTGAAGACTCTCATCCTAGCTACCTGGAAGTCAGTCTTCCACTAGCAGCCTTCAAATGAAGATATAGACCTCTCAGCTCTGCCTGCACCATGCATGCCTAGATGCTGCCCTCCTCCCACCTTGATGATGATGGATTGAACCTCTAAACCTGTGAACCAGCCCAATTAAATGTTATCATTTATAAGGCTTGCCTTGCTCATGGTGTCTCTTCACAGCAGTAAAACCCTAACAAAGACACAGGTGATATGAATAGGCAAAAAGACTGATGAATAGGGAGAATTAAGTGTGAAGGTGTGTATTTGGGGGCACATGGACCATGGCAAGAAATAAACTGGCATTGAACTGGTTAGTTCAAACATGATCAAACTCCAGAAATCTCAAAACTTGAAACCTGCAGGAGGGGAACTAACTCCCTCCCTGTTTCCTATCCTGCTTTTGAGCATGTAACCCAAAGATGCTCCAACCAGGTAGTCACAGATTGTCAGTCAAATAGCACAGCACTTAGAATTCTTCTCCATGCAACAGAGCAATCTGTCGCCTTAGAATGTATTTAGCCCTCAAATTTCATTCCTTTCCCCAAGCTCTTAGAGTCCAAGTCCACATGAAATAAAACACACAAGTTGTTTTTCCCAAGGATCATCAGGGACTGGCTGATTTTACTTGGCTGTAATACTTAGGGAAAATCCCCCCACACCCTAAAACCACTAATCATTGGACTTTTGGCTCACCTGCCTGGTGAGACTCCTGTCTCTTGCAGAGACTCTCATATAATGTAGAGCCCCAGCATCACCACTGCCACTATAGACACCATGGAACCAAAAATCCAGCCCAACACCTACTGCCTGAAACTCTGTATTCCTTTTGTAACATTTTTGAGCAATCCTAGCAGGACTGGAGTGATGTGATCCCTATTCATCTTGGACTCCACTTCCCCCCTTCAGGCCTTATGGGCAGCAACATCTGATGCTCTAGGAAGAAGAGGTAGATTGTTAAGCCAGTCCATTCCAGACTTTTTCCTGCTCTATTCAAGCCAATGTACTGGAGGCATCCAGGCACCTGAAGGAAAGGCTGAAATTGGAATCTTGAACCACAAAGGATGATATTCCCTTAATTTTAGCAATATGACTATCGGTAATTGCCACCAGTTTCCTGTAATTAATATAATTTTATTTAATTTAATTTTTGAACTACATTTCTTTATTAAGATATAAAGAAAAGGGAAATTGTAAAATTTCCAGGTAAATAGATGTAGCTGGAACAGATTGTATTGCTCAAGGTAACCTATAAAGTTGTGTGCTTAATTTGGAGTAGTTGTTGAATGTGAGAAATTTAACTGTTGGAGTGTGGGAGGGAATCCTAAGTGGGGTGCAGGAGGGGGTTGTAGTAGAGAAAAGTATCATTAAGAATATTGTAAACAGGGAGAACAAAATACTCACAGGGGGAAAAACTAAGACAAATAATAGTGGAGCAGAAACTGAAGGAAAGGTCATTCAGAGATTGTTCTACCTGGGATCCTTTCCATATACAGTTAATAACCACAGACACTATTGTGGTGCAAAGAAGTGCTTGCTGACAGGAGCATGATACAGCTGTCTCCTGAGAGGCTCTGCCACAGCCTGACAAATATAGAGGTGGATACTTGCAGCCAACCACTGGACTGAGCACAGGGTCCCCAAGGGAGGATTTAGAGCAAGGATTGAAGCAGTTGAAGGTGTTTGCAACCCCATAGGAAGAAAAACAATATCAGCCAAACTGACCCCATAGGGACTAATCCACCAACAAAAGGGTACACATGGAGTAACCCATGGTTCCAGCCACATGTAGCAGAGAATGGCCTTGTCAAACATTAATGGGAGGAGAGTCCATTGGTCTTATGAAGACTCGATGCCCCTTGTGTAGGAGAATGCCAGGGCAGGGAGATGGAAGTGGGTGAGTAGGTATGTAGCACCCCCATAGAAACAGGGGGAGGGGAAACCTAGAAAGAGGATAACATTTGAAATGTAAATAAAGAAGATCCTCAATAAGAGAAGAGAAGAAAGGATGTTGTAAATAGACGTAAAATTATCTATTATTTGATGATTTTCATATATATTGATATTACTAGTATAAATGAGTTTAAATAGACTTAGACTACATAGGGCATAATACTCAAGTCAAAAGTTTTAGGTAGCAAAGTAAAAATCCCTGTGCCAATATTGCATTCTTTTCCTTCAAGATGTTGTTCAGAAGTATACTCAAGATCCCTAAAACAATTCATGTGATTAACATTGTTCTTGATTGCCATGGTGGTTTGGATGAGAATACACCCAGAAATTCAATTATTTGAAAACTTGGTGTCTTAGAGTTTTAATACTGTAAACAGAAATCATGACAAAGGCATGTCTTATGAAGGACAACATTTAATTAGAGATGACTTACAGGTTCAGAGGTTCAGTCCATTATCATCAAGGTGGGAGCATGGCAGTATATAGGCTGGTAAGGTACAGGCAGAGCTGCAAGTTCTATATCTTCATCTGCAGTCTGCTAGAGGAAGAATGACTTCCAGGCAGCTAGGAAGAGGTTCTAAAGCCCACACTACAATGACACACCAACTCCAACAAGCCCTTTCCTCCTAGAGTTCCACTTTGTGGGCAAAGCATATACAAACTATCATACTTGCTCTTCAGTTGCTGTCACTGTATCAGTTGGAGGTGTGGCCTTCTATACCTATCTCCTTACACATAGTTCAAGTCCAATTGGATCAAGGACACCTCCACAAAAAATCAGATACACTGAATCTTATACAAATAATCCAGATAACAGGACCTTAGGCAATTTTCTATTACACCATTCTTCATTTAAACCTCCACCAATTATACTTTATTTCTGATTATGAAGGAATATTCTGCCACATGCTCTCTCCACATTTTCCATAGCATATAAAGACGGAGTCATAAATGAAAACAAACCTTTACATTTATTACTTTATTATGCTAGGGATTTGATTCAGTAGTATGAATTATCCTAAAGTAACACCTTACTTAAATTAACAACAATGAATGAATTGAAAATTGTAATAAATTTCATAAATATATCTCAGAAAAAGAAAAGGTATCTAGTAAAGAAATATGAAAGGAGAAAAACAGAAACTTTCTTAATTTGATTGCAGAGTCAACCTCTTAGGAATAAATGACAATCCTGAAGGGAAACAATCAAGTTAAAAAACAGTTCTTGAAAAGAGTTTCAGAGAAACAGATAATAGACATAAAGGCTCCAAGAGTCGTCCACAAAGAGAACTCAAAGGAAAGCAAGGAAATAACAGAAAACAGTCAACTAGGCAGAAGACTCAATGGGAAGATGGCAGATTATACAAACCAGAATGTACCTCTTTTATCCCAAGATAGAAAAGATCTAAAGGGTGCACATATATGAGATTCAGAAATACCCACATCCAACATACCAATACTCATAAAATTTTTAAAAAAGGAACAATAGAGGAAAAAAAGGAGGGAAGGAATGAAAAAAGGAAGAAAAGGAATGAAAAAAGGAAGAAAAGGAAGGAAGGAAGAAGAAATCGAGACAGAGAGAAAGAAAGAAAAAAAGAAAGGAAGGAAGGAAGGAAGGAAGGAAGGAAGGAAGGAAGGAAGGGAGAAAGAAAGAAACTAGAGGTATGTAGCTACATGAATATATGAGACTATCAGAAGCCAGTACTGAATAAAACAATGGAAGGTGGGGAGAAGAAAAATATCCACATGTATTTGATAATGTAACAATAGGTCAGCCTAAAATCAGAATCAGAATGCTTCATTACCCTGATAAGGGAAAAATTGTAACTTGTAGCAGGAGTAAATATGAAACAGTCTTCCAATATTCTACATCACAAATGTAGAGTCATGCAAACATATACTCTAAGGACATTTAACTACTGAGCCACCTTTAAGGCTCCTGGAAGTGTCTAGTCTTTTGGAAAATTCAATTTTTGGGCATTGATGAATAATTTACCTTTCTGTGGCCATTTGCACTGTGTATCTCTCACCTAAGGAGAGAAATGTTTTGTTTGTAATATTGGTTTTCAAAAATACTTATTTACATATCAAATAACAATTCATATATTATTTATTCAAAAATAATATGTAATAATTATATACATCATTCACATATAATTTTTCATACTATATTGTAGTGTAACATCTTCCCACTATATTTATATAAAGCTCAATGATTGGGCTGTATGAGAGATAGACAGAATGAGGAGTCATAAGGAGAAGGAAGGGGAGGAGAAGAAGAGGAGGAGCTAGAGAGGAGTGAGAAGAGATATAGGAGCCATGGAGAACCACACATGAGTCCATGATGGTCTTGAGTAATGTTTAAGGTTAGATATTGGGAAACATCTGTAAATGTGTGGGCATCTTGTTAATTAAGCATTACCAAATATATAAAGCTATTGGATGATCTTTAAGCATTAGATTGTCATTTCTACCAAGTACTTCATTGATGGCAAGATGGTCTCAGCCAAGCATTGTGGAGACAGCATGGTTGACTGGCAGAGCCATCTCCCACACTGGCATCTCATGAGTGCCAGGGCCAGTGTTCCTGGCCAGCCTAAACCAAGGCAGCAATGAGAACACACCACCACTCATGGTCTCAGGCCTTGCCTAGTCGGGAACATTGTGGTACCAAACGAACAAACATGATTGGGTGCTGCCGATTTCATATTAACCTCAACATTATATGCTGCTCATCTTTTTTATTTACTTTCTCTCCAATGTATTTTTTTACTTTTCAAAGCTCAATTTAATGAAACTATACAGGATGTGCTCTTCAGTGTCTAATTTTCTCAGTATAGTTGAGTTTAAAGGTTCATTCAGGTTCTGTGAGTAAATAAATACAAAGTCTCTATTGCTGGATCTTCTAGTCATGATAACATTTATTCTACAATACATATATTTCAATTTTTATCTTGAGAAATTTACAAGGTACTATTAATATGTTTGTATCAGACTATATATGGACATATATTTCCAATTATCTTTAGCAGATACATAGAGAAATATTTGGGAGCTTTAATGTGAGATATAAAAATAAAACCTACTATAGTTTATTTTTATTGGGTTTTTTATTTATTTACATTTCAGATGTTATACCCTTTCACTATTTTCCTTCTGTAGAACCCCCTATCCCATCCCCTCTCCTCCCTTTGGCTTTCATACCATTTGAATTGTATACAAGTTCTGGGTTGAAGGACTAGCAGTACATAAAATGCAAATAGTCAAGGAACAAGCAAGACAAAAGACATAAATAGTCAAAGAACAAGCAAGGCAATAAACAAAATTCCACGAACATTGTCATGATCATTGTTTCTAAGGACTTATCAGGATGACTAAAATATCTTATCCAACTTCCCTGCCCTAGCCCAAAGGCAATTTCATGTCTGAAGCACTTCCTTTTTCTAGTCTAAACTTTAGACTCCTGCCTGAAATTACTTCGTTGTTCTAGCCTACGATTTAGATTCTTGCCTGAAATTACTTCTTTGTTCTAGACTAATGTCAGATACCTGCCTGGAGCCAACTTCCTTGTCCTTGGCCAATGTTATATTTCTGCCCAGTAGCCCATTTCTTTGTCCTTGGCCCATGTCAGATTCTTGCCAAGCTGCCTCAAAGGTTCCATGCCTCTCCACCTTTTTGTTTCATTAACAATACTGAGCCTGTATTAAGTAATTCTGACAAGAATGACTTCCATACCCATCATGGAAGATGCATTATCAAGAACAATGCATGTCTGTCTTAGGTTGATAAGGCTCTGTGCAGTATATTACCTACCCTTGGCTTGCCAGCAAGTTAAATTAATAACTCTGTCTGGGCAGGGGGACCATTTTCAGGTTCAAGCCATTTACTTTGGCTCCCAACATGTTGATATTGTTAAAGACAAGTTTTAACATGATGGGCACAACTAAAAGTATTCCCAAAACAAAAAGGGATACGTATATATGTCATTCTTGAAGGTTGACCAAAATAGAAATACTGACCTCAGGCCATGAGTAGTTTTATCAGCAGTATCTACTGAATCAAGACTCAGCAGAGCAGCATTTTTGAAATTCATAAGTTCACTATGTAAAGTTAGAACATGCAGAGGGGTGTTAGAATTATGACAAATACACTGCAAGGGTCTTTCAACTTCTTCCTAATTATAGTGACTACCACTGTAAATTTTAGAACTGACATTAATCCAATGGTATATGGCATGACACTCAAGATGGCTTCTTACCCTTAAATTCTGAACCCCTTTCCAATTATTTGAATAGGATGAAGAGCATCAATCTGTTCTTCCAAATGCCTTTCTAAATCCTCTTGTATATTCAACACAATAGTAAAACTTTTTGCTAAATGATTAACAAAAGTAGCTGTCTTAACATCTTGTGTCAATGTAATTGCAGAAACAGTGGTGCTGGCAAATAATGTAATTAAAGCTGTTATACCAGCAATAATCAAGTCCATTACCCTCTTGCTTCTGCTTAAAGCTTGACTCACTTCTTCAAGTACTTGCAGGGTATTTTTAGAATAAGAAGGTTCTGTGGTACTAAGGACACTAAAACAAAAGCTTACTGATAGACCTCTGTAACAGATATGCTAGATTTCAAAACACAAACAAAATTAAAAGGTATACAATCAATGAAACTTACATTAAATACTGTAGAAGAAACAAAAGTAATTTTAACTTGACAATTAAAAGTGCCTTTACACATGTGCTAACACCTGTTTGAAATCCAAATCCTGCCCCAAATCTCTTGCTAACTACATCATAGAGAACTGCAGCTAACTTCTATATATGTCTCTTAAATTTTTCAGAACTGGACTTCCAGATGAAGATTATTTCCAATATTGGATTGATTTCTAGACCAGTCCATGGCTGATTCTGAATCACTGATCACATTTAAGGACAATACAAGGGTCATTAAAAGGTCTCTTTTTGAGTCTCTGTTGCACAAGATCTAAAAACTTGAGAAAAGGCAGCTTGCTCCATCAGGGGTATAGGTAAGCAATGGTGGGTCAGGAACATATGTCCAATACAGATTACAGTCTCCACTGTCAGGACACTCAGCAAGCTCACAGGTCAGCATCATTCTTTGTCCTGGCATCAGCATGTCTCATCCATTGCTCTGGTGGACATCATGCTTCTTCAGTATCCTACAATCCTGAGTGTTTTAGAGCTCCCAGGAGTCCAGCCTCCCCTGGGTTTGGGGCGACTGGGTGCAGAGCTGACACATTAGGGCTGCTCCAGGCACAGGCACAGGCAAAGGCACAGACCAAAAGGCCTACTATAGTTTATTAACAGTAGATTTCTTTGTGTAGCAATGTCAATATTTTTTTTTAATGTACATTCTTCTTTAAGTCATTGGATACTTATTTATATTTTGTTTTGTTTTCTGGTATGAGGGAGAGACTATACCTCAAAGTATGTATGTAGAAGCAATGCTTAATTTATTTTTTCTTTTTTTTTTTTTTGATTTTTTATTGATTATTTTATTTATTGAGGCAGTGAATGGGATATAAGAAAATAAGAAAAATATAAAAATGAAGAAAGAGAAGAAAAGAAAGAGTTTCAGTGTATGACAGGGAAGAGTATAATTGGTAATCATTTTTTTAAAATAATCATTATTTTCTTTATGAAAAAATTAAACAAAATGGAAATTAATGAACATCCTAGATAGTATGTGAGTCAATGTTAAGTGAACGAAGAAAAAATGTGAACATACAGGAAACATACTAAATGAAGTACAGTCTCATCACTCAGTCCCTGCAAGTACAGAGAATATCAAATAAGTTCTAAGCAAAACACCTGCCCAAATGATTAAATACCAGAAAGAAAAAAATTATGAATGAATACAAAAGAAAACCACAAATGAATATTAAAAGATGAAATAAAATATTCAAAACAAGCAGCAGATACTACCATAAATACATTCCTAGCCATCTGTAACTGTGCAAGTAATTAAAATTAAACATCAAATTAAATAGTTAGAATAGCTGCATGGAATACCAAGAACCATTTATATATCAGAAAAGAAACACTTCATCAGTAAAAGCATGTTATGAAAGTTACAGAGTCAGTGGATAAACATTATATAAAAAGTAAATGGAAGTAGGATATATATATATAGGATATATAATATATATATATATATATATATATATATATATATATATATATATATATGAATGTTTTTGTCAGGATCTGCATCACTGTGGGACTATGTGTACTTTGGAAGCAGTAATAAAATCCCAAATCCTCAGGCTCCACTCTGCTGATCTTGAGTGTGAAATCTCTGCCTTATCCACTGCCACTAAACCTGTCTGGAACCCCAGAAACTCGTTTGGAAATCTCATATATGAGGGGTTGTGGAGACTGGCCTGGCTTCTGCAGGTACCATTCTAAATAGGTGTCTCCATCACTATCTAAAAGGTTCTGACTAGACCTGCAAGAGATAGAGTCTTGATCACCAAGGCTGACAGGCAGGGATACTGGAGTTTGTGTCATCACAACATCACCTCTGGAAGCTGAAATAATGAGAGAGAAGAACAGAATTATGCACAAACTTCATGAACAACCTTGTAATTTTTTTAAATTTCAACTCTGATGTTTATTTTCACATAAAATTTTTTATATCCTAAAATTTCCTTCCTACCAAAATGTGAAATGCAAGCTTCAAAATGTCCTTCTAGGCATAACTTAGACCATCCTATCCATCCAAGTCATAATTTTCATTATATAGCACATGTTCCCTTCTGGAATTTCCTTCTAACAAATATACACCCCAGAAGCCCCATGCTGGAGGATGAGACCCATCTTCTCACTCATAATTATTGTAATGAGCAATGGGATTCACAGCTCTTGCTCCCTCCCATTCTCCATTCTCATTTCCCTCTGTCCTCACCAGGAATCCAGAACAACATCACCAACAGCCTAACTGGCAACATCATTTTGAGGAGACCGCCTGAGGAGACTGAGCAGTCACTGCAACATGACAACTGAGCTTTTATCTCAAATTAGGAAGGATAGGCCCTCCCTGGAGAGCAATATGCAAAGGCCTGTTAGTGTTGCAGTATAGAAGGAAGAGTTGAACAGGCATATTATGGTTGTAAAAATAAAAAAAAAACTTTCTTGTATGTTGTAGAGGGTATGAGTGCTCACAGATTAGCACCAGAGAAACCAGGACTGTTACTTACACAGAGCTTTCTCCTCAATAGATGAAATGTATATCTGTTTTTCACCCAGAAGGCTGAGAGTGGAAGTTGTTAATAACTGCAATCAGTAGGTTAAGGGCTCCCCATATTTCCCAGATCGTTTATCCCAGAGTCTTCCTCTGTATACCTTTATCTTTATTTTCCTTTCTCAGTCAATTGAACCTTAGGTGAGATGTCACATGTTCTTTACAAAAGTGTTAAAACATACAGATGCTTTAGGCATTATTGTGCACATGGAATTGAGATAATTATTACCATTTATTTTTATCAAAATTGTACTGTATTAACGTATGTCTAAAATAAACTCCTTCAGTCTCAAATGCTACACATTTGACCATGTGTCTGGCTTTACACATTTGAAACCAAATTAAAAATTCTACATTCTTTTTCATTATTATTATTAATAGGAAAGGCACACTGACTGCCCTCATCTGATAGGATCTCTTCCAACTATAAGAGGATGCCTCTATCCCTCACTCCTACCCTGCCATACTACCCCAACCCTGTGGCCTCAAGCTCTCAAGGGTTAGGTGCTTCTTCTCTCACTGAGACCAGCCCAGGTGGTGTTCTACTGTATATGTGTCAGGGGCCTCATATCAGCTAGTGTATGCTGCATGGTTGGTGGCTTACTGTCTGAGAGATCTTGGTGGTCCAGGTTAGTTGAGACTGCTGGTCTTCTTATGAGGTCACCTTCCTCCTCAGCTTCATCCAGCCTTTCCCTAACTCAACCAGAGGGGTGACCAGCTTCTGTCCATTGGTTGACTATAAGTATCTACATCTGCCTCTTTCAGTTGCTTTTTGGTCCTCTGAGATGGCAGCCATGCTAGGCTCCTATCGGTAAGCATACCATAGCATCAGTAATAGTGTCAAGCCTTGTATCCTTCCATTGAGCTGAATCCCAATTTGAGACTGTCACTAGAACTCCTTTCCCTCAGTCTCTTCTCCATTTTTGTCCCTGCAGTTCTTTCAGACAGGAACAATTCTGGGTCAGAGATTTTGACTTTGAAATGGCAACTCTATCACAATACTAGATATCCTGTCTTTCTACTGGAGGTGGAATCAACAATTTTCCTCTACGCACTGTTAGGCATATCATCTTAGGTCTCTCCTTTTGATTCCTGAGTGTATCTCACCTCCTTCATCTCTGGTGCATTCTAGAGGGTCCTCCAACTTTATACCTCCCAAGATTGCCTGTTTCCAATATTTTTGCTGCCCCTAAGGGCTTTACCCGTGTTTATCCCCTAATACCTGGTCATGTTCCACTTTTCCCATCCTTGTGTATTCTCCAACCCAGATCCCTCCCTCCTTCTGTCTGTCCACACATGATTGATTTCTTCTCCTTCTCAAGTTATATTGAGACTTTCTCACTTGGGCCCATCTGCTTGTTAACCTTCTTGAGTTCTGTGAATTGTATCCTGAATATTCTGTACTTTTTTAGCTAATATCCACTTATTAGTGAATACATACCATGCATGTCCTTTTTTTAATCTGAGTTACCTCACTTAGGATGATATTTTCTAGTTACATTCATTTGTCTACAAAACTCATGGAGTCCTTCTTCTTAATAGCTTACTAGTACTCCATTGTGTACCACATAGTCTGTATCCATTCTTCTGTTGTGGGACTTCTGGGTTGTTTATAGTTTCTGGATATCACAAATAGGGCTGTCATGAACATAGTGGAACACATGCCTCTGTTGGATTGTGGGGCATCTTTTGGCTATATGACCAGGAATTGGTATAGCTGGGTCTTCAGACAGACCTACTTCCAAATCTGAGAAACCTCCAGATTGATTTCCAGAGTGGTTGTACCAGTTTGCAATCGCACCAACAATTGAGGAGTGATCCATTTTCTCAGCATTCTCAACCGCATATCCTCTAACTGGAGTTTTTTATCTTAGTCATTCTGGTTGTTGTGAGGTAGAATCTCAGGGATGTTTTGATTTGCAATTCCCTGATTACTAAGAACTTTGTGCATCTCTTGTAGTGCATCTTATTCATTCAAGATTCCTCTGTTGTGAACTCTCTGTTTAGATCTATACCCCATTTTATGATTGAGGTGTTTTGTTTTTTGTAGGTGAATTTCTTGAGGTCTGGGACACAACGAAAGCGTGCTAAGAGGAAAATTCATAGCACTAAATGCCCTGGTAGAGAAACTTGGGAGATCCTACACTTTTAAGTGCATACCTAAGAGCTCTAGAACAAAAAGAAGCAAACACACCCAAGAGGAATAGATAGCAGAAAATAATCAAACTCAGGGTGGAAATCAAGCAAATAGAAACAAAGAGAGCAATACAAACAATCAACAGAACTAGGAGCTGGTTCTTTGAGAAAACATACATGATAGACAAAACACTAGCGAAACTATCTAAAACCCAGAAACAGTATTCAAATTAAGAAAATCAGAAACAAAAAGGGAGATATAACAATAGAAACTGAGGAAATTTAAAAAATCATCAGATTCTTCTACAAAAACCTGTACTAAACAAAACTAGAAAATATGGATGAAATGGACAGTTTTCTAGACAGATACAACATATACAAGTGAAATCAAGAGCAGCTAAACTATATAAACTGCCAATATCCCCTAAGGAAATAGAAGAAGACATTCAAAACCTCCTAACCAATAATAAATAAATAAATAAATAAATAAATAAATAAATAAATAAATAAATAAAATAAAAGCCCAGGGTCTGGTGGCTTTTGTGAAGAATTCTACCAGAACTTTTAAGAAAAGTGAATATCAACAGCTTCAAACTATTTCATAAAATGTAACCAGAAGAAACACTACCTAATTTGCTCTGGTCTGCAAGTCAGTCAACAGGGTCTAGCAAGAGAGAGAGTGATGGTGAGGGGCAAGGGAAGTAAAGAATGGATACAAGACAGGGTGTGTGATCAAGTCCCGTTTATTGAAAGGAAATCATGGGTATATATAAGCACAAGCAGGGGAATGCAGCTGAAGAAATTTTCCTACGTGTGCCTTACAGTTGGCAGCATTACACAACAAAACAGGATATGTGAGAAAACAAGATGTTTATCAGAGTGTGCTCAGCTGTTGTAGACTGTTGAAAACAAGCCACTTGTCAGGGTATATGGCCTGAGATGGCTGCAAAAATGATAGCCACTTTCTGCTACGACTTCGCTCCCAACACTATTTTATATTATGAAGCCACAATTACTCAGATATCTAAACCACATAAGGACATAATAAAAAAAAGAGAACTTCAAACCAATTTTTTTTATTAATATCAATTCAACAATACTTAATAAAATTCTTGCAAACTGAGTTCAAGGGCACATCAAAAACAATCTTTCACCATGAGCAAATTGGCTTCATCCCAGGGATGGAAAGTTGGTTCAATATATAAAAATCCATTAAGATAATACACTATACAATCAAAGTCAAAGAAAAAAATCACATGATCATCTCCTTAGATGCAGAAAACTGATTTGATTAAATACTATACCCTTTCATGTTAAAAGTATTGGAGTGATCAGGAATTCAAGACCCATACCTAAGCATAATAAAAGCAATATACAGGAAACCTACAGTCAATATCAAATTAAATAAAGACATACTTGAAGCAAAACCCCTAAAATAAGGGACAAGACAAGGATGCCTACTCTCCCAGTATCTATTCAATATAATACTAAAAATTCTAGCTTGAGAAATAATACAACAAAAAGAGATAAAGTGGATACATATTGGCAAATTGGAACTCATGGTATCACTTTTTGCAGATGATATGATAGTAAACAACAGACACACCAAAAAGTCTACCAAAGAATTTCTACACCTGATAAACAACTTCATGCAAAGTGGCTGGATATAAAATTGACTCAAATAAATTAGTAGCCTTACTTTATACTAATGATAAATGAGCTGAGAAAGAAATTAGGGAAAGAACACCCTTTAAAATAGTCAGAAACACTATAAAATATCTTGGGGTAACTCTAACCAAATAATTTAAAGATCTCTATGACAAGAACTTCAAGTCTATCAAGAAAGAAATCAAAGACCTCAGAAAATGTAGAAATCAGCAATGCTCATGGATTGGAGAATTAACATAGTAAAAATTGATAACCTACTAAAAGCAATGTACAGAATCAATGCAATCCCCATCAAAATTCCAACACAATTCTTCAAGTACATGAAAAGAACAAAACACAATTTCATAACAGGAAAACAAATACCCAGGATAGGGTAACAATTCTTAAAAATAAAAGAAGTTCTGGTGGAATCACCAACCCTGACCTCAAGCTGTACTGAGAGCAATAGTGATAAAAACTGCATGGTACTGCTACAGAGGTAGACAGTTCAATCATTGGAATAGAATTGAAGATTCAGAAATAAAACCACACTTTTACATCGGGATGGGTATGACCCTCATGCCTCACTGGACAACGACAGGAGGACCAGAGCCATTACAAGGTCCCCTTTAATTATTGGAGGTCAGGCCTCTTACCCTGCCTTCACAAGAATAGAATCAACAAAGCCCCTCTATACTTAGAGAAGGGAGGAGATGTCAGGGGCAGCCCTGCATATACACTGAAGGCCTAAAATCAGCAATAGACCTTACATACATATATGCTAACACACTCTCTTGGGTCTCTGTGGAAAAACACTGAAACAGAAGGCTACAAGCTATTGTAAACAGGCAGCTTCTGTGGAAATTTACCAGGCTGAGTAGTCATAGATCTTATAAATAGGCAGCCTCAGCAGACAGTACCAACTTAGATAAGGACAAGTGAATCATAGACAGAGTCATAGTGACCTGTCCCGTGAACCTTCACCCCACTGATACCCTGTTCTGAAAGGTATCTGTACTCCCCCTGAACATCTATGCTCCGGTGTCATTCCCTTCCCCACATCCTGCCTTTTTGTGTTCATAACCCCTGTGTGAATAAGTAAATTACGGTGTGATTTAAATAATTAAATAAATTAAAAAACACACACACACACTTTTATGCACACATGATCTTTGACACAGAAGACAAAAATATACAATGGCAAAAGAGTGGATCTTCAATAAATGGTGTTGCTCTAAGTGGCTGTCAGTATGTAGGAAAATGAAAATAGATTCATACTGGTCACCTTTCACAAAGCTCAAGTCCAAGTGGATCAAGAACCTCAACATAAAAGAAGATACACTGAATCTAACAGAAGAGAAAGTGGGAAAGAACCTCTAACTGAATCTCACAAGGGAAAATTTCCTAAACAGAATTCCAATGGCTCAGACTCTAAGAACAAGAATTGAAAAATGTGTCTTCAGGAAACTGAAAGTTTCTGTAAGGCAAAGGACATAGTCAATAGGACAAATCAGTAACCTACAGATTGGGAAAAAAATCTTCACTAACCCCACATCAGATAAAAGACTAAGTTCTTCAATCTTAACCAAGATTCATCTTGGCTCATATTGTTGGATTCGATGTCATACATGATGCTTGCAAGGACTGGGGCCAAACATAAGGGACAAGACCCTCAGAGAAGTTAAGAAAATTCTACTTTCAACAGAAATTTAGAGGTAAAAGAAATTTAGGCCTCTTGCCTCTAGGATTGTAATTTTGAGACAATAGAGTTAAAATGGCCTTTATATAGTAAGGCCTTTGATAGACAAAGCATTCTGTAAAATTATTAGGATGTTTGTTAAGATGGAGAGAAACAGAATATGAGAGCATCGTCTCTGAAATTTTATACACATAAGACTAATAATGTAAAGAGAGCCACAGAAAGGAAAGACAAAAATCCTTTTCAATTATTTATTTTAAAGAAGAGAGAGGGGAGATGGAGAGAGGGAGAGGGAAAGAAAAGAGGAGAGGGAGCAGGGGAGACAAAAAGACAGAGAGACGGAGAGTAGGAGATAGAAGGAGGGAGAGGGGGAGGATAGAGGGAAAGAAGAGAGAGAGAGAGAGAGAGAGAGAGAGAGAGAGAGAGAGAGAGAGAGAGAAGATGAGAATTTTCTTCTGTATACCTCTCTGTTGGTCTTGGTAAGGCAGACATAATGGATTTTGAAACACCTTATTTTTCCTGGTTGCCTAAACAGGTATTTTCAGAGCTCATGGCCCAGGGCTCCCTGCTCATATATGTGCCTTGAAGAGGAAAAGGAATAAGATTAGGCAAAGGGTCACAGGTTCTGTGCCATTTTCATCTTGTCTCTGCCTCCTCAACAATGGACAACTCCCTTGTCTGTATATTGGGCAAGAAAATATGTACCATTTATAAAGCATATACTCTGTGGTAGAATATGTGGAGATGTCGCAATGGTGGCATAAACAATAATGACATGTTACAAAATGATAAAACATTTTAACATGATAATTTAATATTTACCTATATACAGTGAACATAATTTTAATTTCTATTTGTTTTAAAATTGCCATTCTCTCTAATTGAATAATATATGGGCTGAGAACATATCCTGGTGGAAATATTTGCAGATTCTCTTTGGCTTTGGACCTTCAGGAACAGCGAGAACCAAGCTGAGGAGGGCAAGCACTGCAGCACCACGCAGATCTCTGATGTACTAGTCTCTCAGATCTTCAAAATAGCTGTACGATTTGACCTAATTTGGCATTCCTTGGTATTGAGGACTTAATTTCTTGTATCCACTGACAAAAAATATCCTATCCTCATTTTCACCTAGTCCTTAGTAACATGGCTAAGAAAAAGAGTTTCTTTCTTTATACCTCAATAATAGTTCACCTATGTTGAATGAACATTAACCTTTTATACTTCTATCCTCACCATTTATACTCATGTCAGAATGTTTGTGTTAGATTTAAATGCACAGGTCGTAATCATACCACCACTGTAGGGAGAATTTCCCCTTAAACAATGAGAATCTGTGTTAACTGTTCATTCTCAGAGCCAGGCTTTTTTCAGTGTCAACAGACTGAGATGGCATTGATCCTTCACCTGCCAATTTCAGGTATCATGAAATCGAATGTTTAGGAAATCTCTAATATCTAACCACAGAAAAAAATTAGTTGTTCCTCCTTTTTGACCAAAACCATTTCTTTTATGTTCTGAAACCATGTGTTTTCTTGTATGGGGGTGTGGAATTAAATTACTTTATACAGTGACTACAGGAAAAGTGAATCCACAGCACTTTAATATAATAATTAATAATTAATTGGCATGACTAATTCTGAATATATAAGGTATCTCACAAAGTGATTTACTTAAAAGTATTTAACTTATTATGTTAAACAGTTTGAAATTTACCATCTAGTGAAAAGTGAATACTTTGTCAATGTATATCCTAGTAGATATTGTGAGTTCACTTTCTATAGCCATATTAATTTACATATCTCAATAAAACTAGGATATGTCCATCTAAAATATATATCTCTTTCAGATTCTGGAAATATTACAAAAACCATCTAGTACAATAACATGTATTTCAGATACAAACCTGTTAGGTCCAGGAGTATATGTGTTGCTCTCTTATAAACAGAGATACCTAGGGACAGCAAACCTATGGGTTACTAGGATTCCAGCTTTCCTTGAACAAGAGGTACATTTTTACTATCCTTCTCACATTTGTGAGGGTGGGGATAGGACTGAGAATAATGTTCTTCTTCTTTAAATTATCAGGTTTTGATGAACTCATTTACCGTAATCTATGGTGAACCATCTCAGAAAAATTCCCTGCTAGCCTTTGCCTCTCCTAGATGGTTTCTGAAAAATAAAACCTATGGATGTTTCTGATTCAATTTTTCTTGCTGGTACTAGTGACAGAACTTGTGCCTTGACTGGTCTGAAGATGATGTTAACCCTATGCCCTGGAGGTACAGAGAGTAGAGCCTGTGTCTACACAAATTGCATTACTACAGTTGAAATCAAATATGAAACACGAACATAATAAACTGTGCTTGAGGTCACTATTGCCAACCTATGATGAGAGAAAAGCTTCATTTTCATTCTAATAGCTTGAGAGATTGATATGCAATATATTAGAAGTTTCAATGTTAATATCATTATAAAAATTACTTCATAGTAATTATTAAGGTGATAATGGAAAAATTGCAAACATTTTAGCTATAGATAAATCATAAATCACTGCATTGTTACTAAGTGGAGAAATGGTGTTGAGTCCATGGAAAATGTAGAAACTTATGAAGAGCCTAGAGCTTTACTGGCCATTTGGTTACCTAGTTTCATTTCAGGAGAATGGAAGCCTAATGCAGTGTGAAAGTTTGCACACATTTGTTCACATCAGTAATGTTCAGAATTGACAAGGTGAGGAAAATAATTCTGGAATATACCACAGAATGAAATGTTAAATATCAATATACACTCATACCTTTATTAGTAATAGCAATCAATATGGTCTAATGCATTGTAAAACCAATTTGTCATTGAGAAAATATTACAGAGGAAATGTAAATAAGCCTAGATTTTAAGGTCCTCTAGTCATCCAGGATTTGCTGTATGCCATTGTTCCTAAGGAAGCACCTATAAACAAGATGTAATATATAGGCCATTGTACTCATTAGTAACATAGTGGTAAGTCATTATAGGTTTAAGCATGTCTAAGCAATAAATAGAGTAAAATTTCAGTATGAAAGGTAAAATATGATACACATGTAGATGCTGTAAACAGAGATTGTAGGGTAATAGTCCCTCTAAGAAAATCAGTGCTATAGGAGCTCAAAAGTGAAGGTTACAGTCATCATAGTCACTAGAGACCTTAGTCCCATGTTATATTTCACCTGTCATTAGCAGTGAGTGATGACCCTGCTCAACAAACCAGTGTGACTCATAGGCTAAGTATATGAAACGATTGACTCCCACATCTGCACTCCATGTTCTGTTTACTGCCTTCAGCCAAAGTCTTCAGACTTTATTTTCCTTGAGTCTAATCCAATTTGTATTAGATTGGATACATAGATTTGTTTGTTCAAATTCAGTTGAATAAGACACATGTTTCTGTGTTGTCCAAATTTGACATACTTACCTTTTGCTTTTTTTCAACTCAAAATTTGGAATTCACACAACAGCCCATTTTATTTCAGTATGCTGTGTCTAATACTGTCATGAAATTTTGACACAAGGATTTAGCTTCTGAAAAATTTTACTGAAGTTTACAGTGAAATGTAAAAACCAAGACTGGACAGAATTTTCCTCTTTTGATGTGCTGGGGACAGGATAATCTTGTGATGTACCTCCTTCATACTGGAGAAAGAGGAGAGTATGGAAGTGACAAGAATGAAGTGGAGAGGAAGTTATAAATGATGTCTTTATGTTTAAAGTAGTCTTGATAAAAGAAACATTGGTAAGTTTGGGGAGTAGTCAATATTTATAAAATATTATTTAAAGGTAATGGTAAAAGTAATAACTATTTGTGTACATGGAAATTTTCTTTCTTTTTTCAGTTTAGAAAGGGCAACTTTATTAATTTCAAATAAGGTAATTTTAAAAATTTATTAGACATATACAGAAACACATTTTTAGATTTGTCAATAACCAGAGATGTTAAGATTATATATATTACTTAAAATTAACATGACAATTTCAGTATCTGCAGAATTAGTCAAAATATTGCTGAGTTTAGACAATAAGCTCCTGCTTTCATTGTGGAGAATTTCATGACAATAATTAGTCAAATGAAAACTTCAGAATCTGCTATACAAGACTAGATAAAAAAAGTACAATCAGAAATAATTTTTGAATTAAGTCTATGCCAGACCTATCTTTTACACTTGAAATGGAAAAGCTTTTCTATGTCAAAGCACTGAAACATGTCACTACATACAGACTTGCCTGGAACTACTGAGCCTCCTGCTTTTATATCCCAGACTATTTTAAATTCTTAATGAAAATAGAATATTATTTTTACATTTATTGTTTTACAATTATTTATTCAGTGAGTTTACATCCCGATCAGAGATCCACCTCTTCCCAGTCACCCACCATCAAAAGGCTTCTCCACACACTATCCCTGCTTTTACCTCTAACTCTAAGAAAGGGGAGGTCCCCACTTAGGTACCAATTCACCCTCACACCTCAAGTCACTGCAAGACTAAGCATATCCTCTCTCACAGAAACCAGACAAAGCACCTGGTTAAGCGGAGCAGGATCCACAGTTGGGTAACAGAGTCAGTATATGTCCTGTGACTTATACTGTGAGAGACCCACATGAATACCAAGCTACACCTCTTCTTTAGTGTTTACTCTTTTTTTATTCACATTACAGCTTGACAGCAGTCCTCCCTCTCCATTAAGTTTCCCAGTCACATAGCCCCTCCCCCTACTTTTCTTCACTGAGAAGAGAGAGAGTTCCCCTGCCCCCTGGACCAACCCACTCTGGGACATCAAGTCACATTAGGACTAAGCACATCTTCTCCTACTGAGATCATACATGGCAACCGAGTTAGGAGGAAAATTATTCACAAGCAGACAAAAGAGTCATGTACAGCCCCCTCTACAGTTGTTGCCCCCCCATGAAGATCACGCTGCACATATTCTACATATGTGAGTGGTGTTTAGTCCAGCCCAAGTATGCTCTTTGGATGGTGGCTCAGTCTCTAAGAGCTCCCAAGTTTCCAAGTAGGTTACTTGAGTCTCTTGGTCTTGTTGAGTCCCTAATACCTCCTGGTCCCTCAGTCCTTCCCCTAACTCTTCCAGAAGACTCTGTGAGCTCAGCCTATGTTTCTCTGTGATTCTCTGCATCAGTTTCCTTATACTGCTTGATGGATCCTCTCAGAGGACAGTTGTGTTAGACTCCTGTCTGCAAGCATAATAGAGTACATTAATAGTCTCAGGGGTTAATTCTTCCCCATGGGATAGGTCTCAAGTTAGGCCAAAGATTGGTTGGTCATTCCCTCAAACTGTGCTCTGACGTTATTGCTGTATTTTTTGTAGGCAGGACAAATTTGTGGTAGAAGGTTTTATAGATTAGTTGGGGTACTTATCCATCCACAGGTATTCTCACATGGCTTAAGAGGGTGGCGACTTCAAGCTCCATATATCTTACTGCTAGGAGTCTCATCTACAGTCACCCTCATAGATTCCCTGGAGCTCACTCATCCTAGGTATCTGACATATCCAAGAGCTGCCCTGCACATGCCTGCTGCTGATTTCCCATTCATTCTACTGTGCCTCTACCCAGTTCTCCCTACACTTGAGAGCCCCATCCCAGATACCCAACCCCCAATGCCCTCTCAATTCCCTCTTCACAAACTTCCCTCCCTCCCTCCAATTCTCATGAGTTTTTTATTTCCCCTTATAAATGAGACTCTAAATAGTCCCTTGGGCCCTCCTGGTTCGTTAGCTTATTTGGTCTGTGGATTATAGTGTGGGTATCCTGTACTTACTAGCTAATATCCACTCATAAGTGAGCACATAAAATGCATGCCCTTGTTGGTTTGGTTACCACACTCAAGATGATGATTTCTAGTTCCATCCATTTGTTTTGAAATTTCATGATATCCCTGCTTTTAATAGCTGAGTAGTATTCTATTATGTATATGTACTACATTTCTTTTGTCATTCTTCAATTGAGGGACATATGGATTGTCTCTAGGGTGAAGGACATCTGGGTGGTTTTAAGTTTCTGGTTATTGCAAATAAAACTACTCTGAACATACTGAGTAAATGTCTTTGTAGTAAGATTGCACATCTTTTGGGAATATGCCCAGGAGTGGTATATATACTGGGTCTTGAGTTACAACTATTCCCTATTTTCTGAGAAACCAACAAATTGATTTTCAAAGTGGTTGTACAAGTTTAAACTCCCACCAACAACAGAGTAATGTTCCCTTTGCTCCATATCTTTACTTGCATATGTTGCCCCTTGAGCTTTTTAATCTCACAAATTATGATTATGTAAGGTAGAATCACAGAGTAATTTTGATTTTCATTTTCCTGATGACTAAGATTCCTCTGTTGAGAAATTCCTGTTTAACTTTGTACCCCAATTTTAATTGGATTATTTGGTTTTTTGGTATCTAACTTCTTGATTTCTTTATATAATTTGAATATATGATTGTGACATTCCATTAGAGTTATTACACTATGTTGAAGAAAATTGATTTCCTATTTTGCAGTAGGTTTCACTGCAAATAACTTCTTAGTTAGGGGTTAAATTTTGTGTTTACCTCCCCATTCTCCATTAAAACATTTTGTCTGGTATGAATTTGAACAGATTTCTGTGAGCTATCACAATCTTTATGAGGTTGTATGTGTATTAACCATGTTGTGACTGGGTGGTGCTATTTCTTTCTAGACACCTCCCACCACCTCTGGCACTTACTATATTTCTGCCTTAAGAGGGAAGTTAACAACTAAATTTTAATGATGCATGTATACAAAATACTGATCAGACTACTAAACCTCTAATATATAATAATATACTACTAATAATAAAAAACTTATAAACATGACATATGTTTTTGATAGCTGGCATGAAGACTTCATGAGTAATTATCTCTCCCTAAGTCTCACAACCTGAATTTGACCCCTGGATTCTGTACAAACCTTTGAATTCCATTGACAATTAGAGATTTTAAGGTACTTTGAGGTGTCTTACTCCCATAATTTAGGATGAGTCTGCTTTAACAATGACAGGGAAATTGATAGGTCCATAAATTTGGGTAAAGTATATCTTTATCCAGTCTTGAACTTGAAAGAGAGTAAAAGAGTCCTAATGGCAGAATAACAAAAGCTGGCCAGGTCTTTAAGCCTTTGTCTCCAGTCAAATCAGATATGGAACAGGCTAGAAGTTTGCTATCTTTATTATTTAGACATTTGTAATCTTCATTCTCCATTTGTGGCACTTCTTTAGATCTTTCTGCCTACCAGGGGTCTATATTTAACTTCTAGGCATATATACATATCTCCACACAGGAAGTTTGTATGTGCAAATCAAAGTCCTCTTAGAGGACATCATTGTGACTCACATACATTCTTTCTTCTCCTCCCTTTTCTCCTCCTTCTTCCCTTTCTTTGATTTTAAAAAGTCTTCCTTGAACTTGTATTTGCTCTGTGAATCCAAATTGATGCCATGATTGAAATCCCTCCTGAATAAAGTATTATCTTTTAATAAATCAGGAATGGCCTGATCTTGCTTTTGCAGTTGTGCCTGAGTAAGAGAGGAAACTTCACAGCTAGTTATTCCAAAGCCACTCAGTGCACTTGAGGCCATCTTCAGGTGAATAATGATCTAACAGGTGGAGACATCAGAGGAGCTGCTGAGAGAGCCCTTTTGTTTTTTTCTGAATGGTTTATGTTATGACTTAACATTGATTAAGAAGATGATCATATATTTTGTTCAGCTGTGGACTCCATATCTGGCAATAATTACCATCCCATCTGTTTAGCAGGATGCTAATTGCAACAGTGATCCATATCATAGAGTTAACCTAAAAGATTCTGGTTAGATCTATGATGTACTTTGAAACGTATATCTGAAAGAAACACTTTATGGGTAAAAGCATTTGGTGAAAGTTACAGAGTCAATGGACATACTTCATGTATACGGAAAAAAATGGAAGACAATACACTTATACAATGGAATTTAAATCAAAACCTTAAAATGTGGCAAGTGAAGCAATTATTAGTAAGTGAGACAATTTAACAAAAGAATACTTTTCAGTTTCTGATCTGCTTTACTGGATAATGTTGAGTAACAAAGAAAGACAAGGCCTGTAGGAACAGAATGGGTTTGCACTCAGTTTTACCACCATCATTGCATCATTGCTGGTTGCTGTGAGGCTACCTGTTCAATATTCTCCTGAGGCAAAAGTAATATCATTGTTATTGTAGCCAATGAAGGCACAAAGAATGACTCGTGAGCTGTAGCCAAGTTGCACATGCTCTCAGTTGCACTCCATAATCTGTACAGAGAAGTAACTTATTTGACAGATGGAATACCCAAAGCAAGGACATTTTTGTTAGGGTTTGCATCACTGTGGGAGGGAAATGTGTAGCTTAGAAGCAGTAATAAATTCCCAAATCCTCAGATCCACTCTGCTGATCTTGAGTATGAAATCTGTCCCTGACTCAGTGCCACTAAACCTGTTGGAAACCTTGTAGATGAGGAGCTTTGGAGACTGGCCTGGCTTCTGCATTCCAAATAGGTGTTTCCATTACTGTGTACAATGCTCTGACTAGACCTGAAAGAGATAGAGGTTTGATCACCAAGGTTGACAAGCAGGGAAACTGGAGCTTGAGTCATCACAATATCACTGCTAGAAGCTGAAATAATAAGTACAGATTCATGCACAAACTTGATGAACAATTTTGTGATTGTTCAACTGAGATGTTTGTTTATATATACAATTCTTTATATAGTAAAATTCCTTTCCTAACAAAACAAGTGAAATAGAAGCCCCAAGGTGCTTCTATACATAACCTAGACCATCCCATCCATCCATGCCATAATCTTCATTGTAGCACAGGTTCTCTCCCATCTGGAACCTCCCTCTCACATATATACAACCAACATGCCCTGTACTGGAGGATAATACCTGTCTACTCACACATGGTACAACAAATGTAGTGAGCAGTGTGACCCAGTTTTGTGCTCCCTCCCCATTCTCAATTCCTTCTTTTCTCACCAGGAATCCAGAACAACAGCACCAACAGCCCACCAGGCAACTTCATTTTGAGGAGGAAGCCTAAGAAGACTTTTCAGTCACAGAAAGAAAATAACTCACCTTTTTATCTAAAACTGGACCGGGTGGATCCAGCTCGGGGAACAATATGCAAAGGCCTAGGATGATGTTGCAATATAGATAGAGGGAAGTATCCTTACAGCTTCTTATGACTGAAAAAATAACAAATCCTCTAATAGTTTCAGTGGGCACTAGTGCTCACAGATAAACACTGGAGAAACTAGGAATGTTAATCACATATGGCTGTCTCCTTAATGGAAGAAATATATACTTGGTTTTCACCTAGCATACTGGGAATGAATGTTGTGAGTAAACTTTAGATCTTTTCTATTTATAAGGCCTCATCTACATTCCCCAGAATCTTCCTTTATAAGCTTTTATCATTAGTTTCCTTTCTCATTCAATTGAATCCTCTCCCAGATAAATCACAAGAACTTTGAAAATGAATTTCAATGTAGTCATTTCTAAGGTTTACTGTGCAAATGAAATTGAGATAAAAGTTTTTGTTATTTTTATATTGTACTTAAATATGTCTGAAATATACTACCCTGATATCAGACTTTAGACATTTGAAATACCATCAACTAACTACTTCTTTCTTACCAGAATTTCCTTCTTGCCACACATGGTTAGTTTCTCTACCAGCCATGGTACTTGCAGTGACATCCACAGCTGGTACCAAACGTGAGGGACACAACGCTTAGAGAAGATAACAAAATTCTCTTTAAATAGAAATTAAGGGTTCAGGAAAATTAGGCCTCATGCCCAAAGGATTGGTACTGTGAGACAGTAGAAGTAATATGTGTTCTCATTAGTCCATTGAGACAAAGCATTTTGTACAATTGTTAGCATGGTTGTTTAGAATGAGAGGGAATTAATAATGTAAAGAGTGTACCAGAAAGAGTAATCACTCTCAATTATTTATTTTAAAAGAGAGGGGAAATTTTTCTACTGCACAGATCCTCTAAGATTTTGTCAAGACAGGCAGATTTGACTCTGGGGCTGCTCATGCTCCCTGTTTGACAGGTATGTTTAGAAGTCAGGGCTCACTCCTCACATACACGCCTTGAATGTAGAAAGACACGGGAAGAAGCAAGTGGTGGCAGCTTAAATACCATTCCCAGCTTGTCTCTGACAGCTCACAAGTGAACTACTCCCTGATTATCCACAGGGAAAGGAATTGTGCCCATGTAATAAAGCTAATGCTCTGTGAATGTGTGATGATGTCATAATGGTTGGATATGAATCTTCATGTACTCTTTGTCAGAATTAATAATTAATGTTATACAAACAGGAAATATTTTAACAATAATTTAATAATTACCTGTGTTCAAATGGCATAATTTTCATTTCTATTTGCTTCATAATTACCATCTTCCCTAAATGGACCATACTTAGACTGACCCTTCATTCTGCTATAGTTTCATTTGCTGGTCCTCTTTGGCTGTGGACCTTCAGTAACAGTAAGAAACAAGCTCAGTAGAGCAGGCACTGCAGTCCCTGGCATACCTCTGACATACTGGTCTCTCAGATTCTCACAATACCTATATAGTACTGACCTAGTTCAACTCTCCTTAGTATTAAGGAATTAAGTTTTTGGATCCCCTGACTAGAAGTACAATACCCCTGTTTTTATCTAGTCCTCAGCAGCATGGCACAGGAAAGAAGATTCTTCCTCATTATTTCAATAGTGATCCAATGTCATAAGCTGAACCTTAGGCTTTTAAACCTCCCATTCTAAAAGTTTCACATAATGAACCATGAAAGAATGTCTGTGTTGGATTTAAGTGCACAGGTTATGATCCCACCAACGCTGTAGGCAGAAATGCTGGCCACATGATGAACAACGTGAATTCCAGATAGAAGCATGTCAGATTATATATTATATATATAATATATATATATAATATATATATATATATATATATATTTGTTGCCCTATTGTGAACACTTTCAGACTACAAATCTATGGATTACTAGGAATCCAGCTTTCCTTGAAAAACAGGTATGTTGTACATATACTTTCTCACATTAGAAATGGGAGTAGGGTAGGGTGGGACTGAGAATAATGCTTTCTCTTTCATCTCTAAGTACCTCATTTTCGTTCTTCATTTATTATATTATTAATTAATGTATTTAATGTATATGAGTGCTCCATCAGCATGTACACCTATAGGCCAGAAATGGGCATCAGATCAACGATAGACTGTCATGAGTTACCATGAGGTTGCTGAGGATTGAACTCAGGACCTCTGGAAGAGAAGACAGAACTCTTATCTGCTAAGCCATCCCTCTGGTCCCTAAAGTATCTGATTTGGATAACACTGGAATGAAATAACAAGCAAATGACATAAACTCCCAAAAAATATCATTTACAGATAACCTGAAGTTCTGTCTTCTTCATCTATTTTACAGTTGGAGGAACTTAAGTGTGCACATAGATTCTGGCTTGGTCCAGGCAGATGGAACCTACTGGGGAAAGACCATTTCTGAGTGTTTTTGTATAATTGCCCATTGTATACATCTCTCTTCCAAGGTTCTTGAGCTTACAGTGCATATTCTGATGCTCAACTTTTCTTAAGTACATGGCCATTTTTGAATGACTATTTCCTCTTAAGTAACACTATAGTTGTTATGAAAACATAATTATCCTCAGGTGCTTTCCTGGGAAATTTACAATGTGTGATTTACAATGTGCAATTTACAATGGGTGTAAGACTACCCACAGTGTAGTCTTACACTATTTCCCATAACCATTAGGTCACACTATTTTCTTGGAATCTGACTTAAAGCATCTCTTCTAACTCTGTATCTTCATTTATATCAGGTCAATAATGTTCAAATCCAAGCAACCAATTTCATGATACTTTCCCAAAAATAAACATGTTTCATAATGTAATTCCAACTCCACTCACATTCCCACCAACTTCAGTACTGAGTCCCATTCAGGACTAAATAATGCCAGAATATGTGCCTACTATGTTCTTACTTAACAAAACCTATCCTGGTATCCCATTCACATTTTCCTAGAAAGAGGCCACAGCTTTCAAAGACATTTTCAGAAAACTATATATTGAAGAGTTGGAAATGCTATCCAAAGTTGACTTGAATCATTCATTAAGCTAAAAAAGCACAAAACACACATCATCTCATATTTACATTTTAATGATTTTATTCAGTAAAGTCATGATCTCAAATTTAAGAAGGGTTCTTATATCTTTGCTCCCAAGATTTATGGATATGATCAATAAATCTCAGAAAAAGTCATTCTCTGAGATGTATAAAATCAAATTGTGTAAGAATAGTTAAAATAAAGGACATAGTAAAACATTTGACAAGAGCAAAAACCAAACAATATATTAATATGTTTGCTAAGTTTTCTAGCATGCCTATATTGTTAGGTTCTTTTGTGTAAAAATGTGATGTTTGAATCTAGTAGCAGGTTTACAACATCTCTACTCCTCTAATGGCAACTGACAGGTGACCTATAGAAACACTGAAGATAGGAGCTCTCACCTGGTAAATGAAATAGCATACAAAGGTGCTGTTCTTAAGGTACTGGTTCAAGGAACTTCCTGGTTCCCACTCTTCTGTTTTGCATGGCAATCAGAGAGCTTGGCTGAAGGCTCTTGCTGTAAATCCCCCAGTCTTTAGAAACAAGTCCCAATTCTCTCTTCTGAACTTTGATTTTCTGCAGAGACCCTAGCATGCTGTCTGTCTCTGGTTCTAGGGACTAAATCTCCCTTCAGTACCATACCATGCAATTTCCTTTGGTTTTATGTCCACAGCATTAAGAATTTTTATAATGTATCTCTTGGTTGTCTACATTCATCTCAGTGTCCTCTGAAACCACAACACCACACCCAAACATGCAAAAGTTTGTTCCTTTTAAAAGTTTCAATTCTAATTCATATCACAGAAACACACATGTGATTATATTAACTATATAGAATCTAACAAATGCAAATGAGAGTAACCATGTGATAGCTGTCATTCTGATATCACTTAATTCAAATAATTTAATATATAAAGTAATTAAGATATAAAGGAAAGTGAAATCATAAAATTTTCAACTAAATGGATATAGCTAGAATGAGATTGCATTGGATGGGGTAACCTTTAGAGTTGGGTGCTTAATTTGAGTAGTTTGTTGAATCCAAGAAATTAGAAAGGAGCATTGGAGTTGAAAGGAGAACTAAAGATAATAATGGGAGAGAGAGCACAAAGGTTGTGACGGTTTGTGTATGCTTGGCCCAGGGAGTGACACTATTAGAAATAATGGCCTTATTGGTGTAGGTGTGTCACTGTGTCATGGGCTTAAAACTCTCATCCTAGCTGCTTGGAACTCAGTCTTCCACTAGCAACCTTCAAATGAAGATTTAGAACTCTCAGCTTTGCCTGCACCGTGCCTGCCTAGATGCTTCCCTGCTCCCATCTTGATGATGATGGACTGAATGTCTGAACCTGTATGCAGACCCAATTAAATGTTGTCCAATTAAAGGTTATGATATCTGTTCACAGCAGTAAAACCCTAACAAAGACACAGGTGATATGAATAGGCAGAGTCTGATGAATAGGGAGACTTAAGTGTGTAGGTGTGAATTGTAGGACACATGGACCATGACAACAGAGAAACAGGCCTGGGACTGGTGAGGTCAAGCATGTCCAAAATTCAGAAATCTCAAAATTGATAGCTGCATGAGGGGAACTAACTCTGTGCCTGTTTCTGGCCTGGTTCAGAGCATGTAACCCAAAAACTGCCAATCACGAAGCCACAGATTGTCAGTCAAATAGCACAGCACCTAGAATTCTTCTTTATGCAAATAGAGCAGCTTGGGGAAAGAGAATGCATTTAGCCCCCAAATCTCATTACATTCCTCAAGGTTCTTAGAGTCCCAGTCCACATGTAATAAAGCATACAAGTTGTTTCCCCAAGGGTCATTAGAGACTGGCTGATTTTACTTAGCTGTAATACTTAGGAATGATACCCCTGAACCACTCATCATTGGACTTTTGGACTCACCTGCCTGATGAGGCTCCTGTCTCTTGCAGACACTCTCATCAAAGTGAAGAACCCCAACATCACCACAGACACCATAGCTACCATGGGACCAGAAATCCAGCCCATCACCTACTGCCTGAACATCTCTATTCCTTTTATAGGAGTTGTAACACTTTTCAGCATTCCCAGATGGATGGAGTGACATGATACCAATTCACCTGGACTCCTCTTCATCCTCCAAACTGGCATCTGATGCCCTAGAAGAAAGAGGTAGATTGCTGACCCAACCATTCCAGACTTTTTCCTGCCCTCTTCAAGTCTGTATACTGAAGGCATCTAGGCACCTTGTGAGAAGAAATGAAGCTGGAACCACAAAGGATGATATTCACTTAATTTAAGCAATATGAATATCTGCAATTGCTCTAGTTTCCTGTAATTTATATAATTTTATTTGATTTAACTTTTGAACTACATTTCTTTATTCAGATATAAAGAAAGGGAAATTGTAAAATTTCCAGTAAATGGATGTAGCTGGAAAGGATTGTATTGCTTAAGGCAACCTATAAGTTGTATGCTTAGTTTGGAGTAGTTGAACATCAGAAATTAGAAGGACTCTTTGAGTGAGGAAGGGAAGGAAAGATCCTAAATAGGGCTGATGAGAGGGTTGTGGGAGAAAAAACTAATATTAAGGATGTTGTAAACAGGGGGAAGGGAGAACAAAATACAGAAGGAAATACAGAGACCAAGTATCCAGCAGAAACTGAAGAAACAGCCATTCATAAACCGCTCCACCCGGGAATTCATTCCATATACTGTAACTAAACACAGACACGATTGTGAATGCAAAGAAGTGCTTGCTGACAAGAGCCTAATATAGCTGCTTCCTGAGAGACTCTACCAGAACCTGACAAATACAGAGGCAGATGTCGCAGCATAGGACTAAGCATGCTGTCCCCAATCAAGAAGTTAGAGAAAGGACTAAAGGAGCTTCAAGGGTTTGGAACCTCACAGGAAGAACAAAATCAACCAACCAGATCCCCCAGATCTCCCAAGGTATAAACCACCTATCAAAGAATATACATGGAGCAACACATGGCTCCAATCACATATGTAGCAGAGGATGGCTTTGTCAGGCATCAATGGGAGGAGAGACCCTTGGTCCTGTGAAGGCTGGATGCCCCAGTGTAGGGGAATGCCAGAGTGGGGAGGTGGGTGTGAGTGGGTAGGTGGGGAGGCACCCTCATAGAAGCCAGATGAGGAGGGATGGGAGAGGGAGGTTCCAGAGGAGAAAATAGGAAAGGGGATAACATTTAAAATGTAAATAAAGAAAATATCCAATAAAGAAAAGAAAAGAAAAAAAAAATATTTGTAAACAGCCATAAAATAATTTATTATTTGATAATTTTCATTTATATTGATATTAATAGTATAACATTGTTTAAATATAACTTAGACTTCATAGGGCATAATACTCAAGACAAAAGTTTAAGGTAGCCAAATAAAATGTCCTGTGCCAGGATTGTATTCTCTTTCTTAAAGATGTTGATGAGAAGTATACTAAAGATCCCCCAAACAGTACATGTGATTATTCTTGTTGATTGCCATTGTGGTTTGGATGAGAATACACTCCAGAAATTCAATTATTTGAAAACTTGGTGTCTTAGAGTTTTACTGCTGTGAACAGACACCTTGACCAAGGCAAGTCTTATGAAGGACAACGTTTAAATGGAGATGGCTTACAGGTTCAGAGGTTCAGTCTATTATCATCAGGGAGCATGGCAGCATCTAGGCACACATGGTTCAAGCAGAGATGAGAGCTCTACATCATAATCTGAAGACTGTTAGTGGAAGACTGACTTCCAGGAAGCAAGGATAAAAGTCATAATCCCAGGTCTGCTGTGATGAACCTAGTTCAACAAGGCCACACCTCTTAATAATAGTGACACTGTGTGGGCCAAGCATATACAAACCATCGCATTCCACTGCCTGGCCTCCTTAGGCTTGTTCAAACACATGAGTCTATGGGGCCATAACCAGTCATGCCATAATAAAAAGTAAATTTCGTGCAACATCCAAAGTCTGCATACTCTATAGCAATTTCAATTATGTTAAAGGTTCAAAGTTCAAAGTCTCTTATGAGATCGATTCACCTTAACTGTAGTCCTCAAATCAAGACAAGAAATCAGCTGGTAAATTCCAAACTCTGTATCTTCACATCTGATGTCAAAGCAGTCTTCAGATCATCAACTTCTTTTTAACCTGGTTGACTGCAACAAACTTCTTTTACTGGGCTGGTTCCACTCCCTGTTAGCAGCTTTCCTCATCAGATATACTTTGCTCTGTCATCTCAAAAGTCTTGGGGTCTCCAGGCAACTTCAATGTTACAGCTACTTGATTCAATGTCTGGAACGACACATGGTCTTCTGGGCTTCTCCAAAGGGCTGGAGTCACTTCTCCAGCTCTGCCCTCTATAGCACTCTAAGCTCAGGTTGATCTACTTCACTACCACTGCTGTTCTTGGTGGTCATCCCATGGTCCTGATATCTGCAATACACTGGGGTCTTCTGCTGCAACTAGGCTTCACCAATAGCCTGTCATAGGCTCTCTTCATGGTACGAAGCCTCAAATCCTTTGCTTGACCTCTGTATTCCTGGGCAGTCAACAACAACTGAGGCTTCACCTTCACCATGGCCTTCAATTGCCTCTCACAGTGTTAACCCTCTGCTGCTGTTCATGACTATTTCATGCTTTCAAATGCATGCCACTTGGATGACTTTTACATGTTATCAAGTAATGCTGCAGCTCAAGGTACAACCTTGGACAACCTAAGACATCTCTGGAACATACCTTTTTTTTTTTTTTTTTCTCTCTCAGAAAACACTTTCCAGAAGATTTTACCTAAGTGATGCTGTCTCTTCTTAATCACTACTAATTTATTAGTTCCAGCTAACCAGCATCAATTATCCCAGTAGTCCCTTCTAGTGTCACTCTAAACCCAGAGCCACATTGCCAAAGCTACCAAGTTATTCTGCTTGTAGGAGAAGGAACATGTCCCCTTGCTCTATTCCATTATCCTAGGGAGTTTTCCAATTCCTTCACTACCTAAGCTTGGCTGTCCTTGATCTTGCTCTAAAGATTGACCTTAAACTCACATATTTGCATGCCTGTCTCCTGTGATTAAGTATATGTACTACCATGCCTGGATCTAAACTTTGCAGGTTTAATCACTTGGGTAGTTTAATCACTTGGGTGGATCTTGCCCCAAAGTCTCTTGTCTCCTAGAACAGAGGATTCAGTTCCATTTTATTTCCTGGTGCACCTTTAATACTCAAACCATTTATTTTATATTGTTCCTTTCTAAGGTTGTTAGGCTAGTTCAAAATGTTCTTCATAAGACTTAACCAGAGAACAAAGTCTCTGCTGAGCTTTTTCAAAATTTCCTTTGTCTATACAATTAATATAAATCCCTTTATGTTAGCCTCATGTAGACTCTTCAGACAAGGGTAAAGAGCAGCAAGCATTCTTCACCGTAACCCCAAAATCACAGTCTCTGTGCCAAATGCTGAAATTCACATGGAATCACCAACTTTTTCCCAGGCCTTGCATGGAATATGTTATGAATAAGCTAACGTGAAAGTAAAAGTCAGAAAAAAATTATTCAATCTGGACACATTGGGAAGTGTGACAATACATCCAGAGAACTGAGGCTTGTACAGTCCTGAAATGAGATTGAAGATAAAATATAAGGCTAAAAAAATGAACATTGAAGTGTTCCTGGTTGAAGTCTGGTCCTACCCACCACTGACCATAACTTCGTGCACTCTGCTCATCCAGTAAGGCATTTTTATGAACTATCAGCCCTGCATAGAAGTTGCTGCCTCTCCTCCAGCATGAACTCTCATGGAATGTTCCATTAACTAGGGGTTCATTTTTCATTAGTGAAATTCAGAGGAAAACATGTATCTCTTAAGAATATACTTTGTCATGATGGTCACATCATGTTACACCCAAAACAAGACTTTCCAGGCAGCTTTGTTTCCTGAAGCAGAGGTGTTTTTTGTTCAGGGCTGTAACACTGGGGGAGGAAATCTAGCAGTTGCAAACAGTAGTAAAACCCATATCCTCAGCCTCCACTCTACTGATTCTCAATGTGAAATCTGTTCCTGACCCACTGCCACTGAACCTGTCTGGCACGCTGAGGCAAGGTTGGACATCCAATATATGAGTTGCTGAGGAGACTGGCCTGACCTCTGCAGGTACCAATACAAATAAGTGATGCCATCACTATGTAGGAGACTCTTACTAGATCTGCAGAAGATGGAAACTGACTCTCCAAGAGAGACAGGATTGGAGACTGCAACCTGGGTCATCACAATTTTCCCAGTGGCTCTGCAATAAGAGAAATAAATGGTTATGTATAAGCAAATAGTACAATGAAGTGATTTACCTTCCTTCATTTTGTCTATTATTGTGTTCATGACTTTCCTTCATACTCTAAAAATGCTCCACATAAAATATGTATGTAGAGGGTACAAAGAGGGTCTCTAATTTACCTGGCCTTTTGGTGTTTGAACTTGTCAGAGTTCCAACAAAAACATGGTATTTTGTCTCTTCACCCTTTCATCCTCACAAGCCCATTACTGGAAAACAGAACTGTATATCTCACACATGTACAGAACCTGCATATTCATTATCAGGTCCCCAGAAAACAATGTCCCTCCACATTCTCCTTCTTCATCTTTGTCTCCTTACCAGGGATCCAAAGCACAAGCAGCCCCAGAAGCTGAGCAGGGCATCTCATTCTGGGAACTTGATATGAAGAATCAAGAGTAGACAAACAGACAGAGGAGTTAGCTTTTATGCTGGACTTGAAAGAAGAGGAACTCCTTAGGGAGCAATATGCAAATCTACTGGTACAGCTGTGTGAAAAGTATCTAGAAAGTGAAAAATCCCACCTTCAAGAGTCACTTGACAAAGTGTCAGATGTTTGTAAAAAAACTAATTCATTCCTCACTGCCAATACTTCAGGCAACTGGAATATGCACTGTGAAAACTGGAATCCGTGTTAATGGAGACATACAGGATCTAAAGAAAAGCATCACCATGTAGTCCCACAGAACCAAGGGAATCTTTTCAATAATCTTTGTATTTGTTCTATTTTTAGCATAGCATCTACCTATATAAATTTATCTAGTTTTGTTAGTTTGTTTGTTTTAGTTTGTCAAAGGTGGGAGCCTAGTAAAGAAAACTGAAGAGACATGACAAATAACTCTCTTACTAGGCTTTCTAATGGGCATTTACCACAAGAATATTACACATTAAAGATTGAAAAAGAAGAATGAATTTACAAAAAGACATGCATCATTCTGACTAGACAATTGTTATTTAGTCTAATACTGAGTTAGATTAATAGAATTTCTATCACTTAGTTATAGGATTCAAATAGGCAGACATAATAAGGTATGAGCTGATTCAACATGGGAAGAAATAATCATGCTACATGAAAACAGACCCAAACATGCCCCTCAGAGCTAGCATAGAACAAGACATTTACATGGCCACATGTCCAGGGCAGGATACTATCATCAGGCTGTTCCTCTCCATGCTCAAATCTCCAGTTCAACCTTTCTTCATAGGACTAAAACTGATCTAATTCTCTTTTCTCTCCCTCTCTACTATACCTTTACACATTGTAGTAGCCCCCTCCCTCTGGGCAAGGCATGAGGCAGGTAGACTGCTGGGTGTTTTCTGCCTGCTAGTGGTGCATAGCAGAGGGTAGGCCTTTATAGAACACTGTTTTAAAAACAGGGTCTCACTATAAAACACTAACTAATCTGGAACTGATAGAGATCCACTTGTTTCTGCATCATGTGTTTTGAGACTAAATATGTGCACTGCCACACTGGCATTTTAATATTTCTTATATTTAATATTAATTTTATATATATATGTTTGTGTGTGTGTGTGTGTGTGTGTGTGTGTGTGGTGTATGACTAAAGCAGCACTTGCATGCCTTGTACCCTGCAGAGGCTAGAAGAGTATGTCTCATTCCCTGTAATTGAAGGTGACCTGTGAAGGTGATTTTGAGCTACTATATAGGTCCTGGGAGATTAAATCAGGTCATCTGGAAGATCATCCAGTGTTCTTAACTACAGAGTTGCCATCTCAGTCCCTTAGTAAGGTTTTAAATGGGCACTGTTCTGCAATAAAAATAATTCTGTTGCTGCTTGCTGATACTCACACCATTTTCCTCCTACATTACTTCACTAACTCTAACCTCCTTTTACTTCTCAGTTGCATTCTTAAAGCCATCTTCAGTTCTTTAAGAAGCAGCTATCACTTGTCCTCTTTTGAGAAATGTTCCTTCATGCTAATTGTCCATTTTAAAAATAAATTTATGTTTTCTTGCTGTTGACTTGTGTGTAGTTTCTGTATACTCTGAAGTTGAAGACTAGCCCTATCTTAATATTTATTATAATATGTGACTTATTGGGAAAAACTGTAGTTATATGTGCTAAACTGTAGACAAATTGCCTGAGTATACATCATTCTAGGAATTCAGTCAAATGTACTACTGTTTGCAATATTCAATGGTAATTACAAACTCATCCCAAAGCAGATTAGCCAGGATCAAGTCCTCATGATCAGTGTCTTAACACAGATGTATTCTAGAGTATGGAACTATTCACATATCTGCATTTGATAAGCAGTGTAAGTTCCCACAGTAGACCTGAAGGGATAATAACATGCTTGGAAAAGACAGGATAAAAAAGCAAATGCTATTAGTTTGGCTGTTGCTAAAATAACATTGAGTAACATTTGCTGAAGAAATGGAGGGAAAGTTGTAGGAGGAGCTAAGGTGGGAGGAGTTAGGAGAGGAAGAGGAAGAGTAATGAGGAGAAGAAGAAAAGGAAGAGGAGAATCTAGGAGACAGGAGAGGAGAATGAAAGAGAGGAGATGGAGGAGATGTTCACATGTCTGTTGCAATCAAAAGTATTTGGTATATCTAGTTTCGGTATTGGGTTACACTTCTGATTGTATGGGTATCTTGTTACTGATCATTATCAAATATATAAGCCTTTGATAAATCTTTAAGCATTAGAGTCTCATCTTTCTACTGAGCCCACATGGATGGCAGGATGGCCTGGGCAATGCTCAGCCTTGCAGAGACAGCATGGGAGATTGAGTTCCATGCTGATGTCTCCTGGGTGGCAGGGCTGGTGTTTCTATTTGGCCATTTCTAGCTGCTGCACACACGTGACCTTTGGCTGAGAAACATGGCGGCTGGGCTAGGCAGAGCCACTGCAGCTTAGATAGATGGCTTGACCAAAGGCCACATTAAATAATTACTTCAACAGAAAGTTATGTGAAAGAATTTATAGCAATTCATTTTAGAAATGTTCAGATCGTTGTATTCTTTCTTTGGCATTAGAAAGTAGCACCTTTTGCAGCACTGAGCTGGAAGCTTGGTGTATGACTTCTTGTCCTCTCTATTATCAACTGACACATGATTGTTCAGTGTTGTAATATTTAGAGCTTAGCATTCAGTCTCTTGTTTTCAGCACTTTACACAATTATGTATTTCCGCATTATTGTTGTGTGTTGCAAAAGGAAATTCTATGCTCCAATACATAGAATGCCTTGGATAATGAAACAGGTTACTGAACATGGACCTAAAGTTGCAAACTTCTTCAGTCTGCTTCAAGCCAAGATGGCTTGATATGTACTTGTGTATGGTCTCCCTCACTAGACATGTTAGATCATACAGAAAATTTTAGTCTCCATTGCAGATGAATACTAGGACACTGAGCCCTCCCTGCACTCATACAGAAACCCTGGAAGGTTGGTTTTGTTTCCTGGATGATCACTGCATAGCTCGTGATGTTATCTCTTTCTCCCCTACCCCCATCCAGCAGAACAGCTTTGGGAATATAGGTAGCAGTCTGTGCCATAGCTATGGCAACCTCTAATATTTTACCTGGATAATTTCATACAAATGAACAGTAAAACATGTTCATATACATTCTCCACTTTCCGTCCATGTGTTTTACCAACACCTTGCCCTTCATGTAATTCAATGGACAGTTGTACCTAGTTATGCGCCCTATACTGGAGAAGCATGCTTGCAATGAGAAAGTAGAAGCAGAGATTGTAGAGTGTAGAAGGTGCAATGAATGTGAGAAATATGTGATCTCTTCTCGATTTAATGTCCTGTTAATAAAATAGTTAAAAATTAGACTTGAATTATATTTAATTTAATTAATAATTTAAGAGTCTCTCTTTTATGCCAGACCACCATCATTGGTCACTCACAGGATCTAGTAATAGCCTATCCAAGTAGGTACTGCCCTATTACCTTAATCTCAACACCTAGCTGAAATTCACTTCTGAATAGGTAAAAAAAAAACAGATTTACAAACTATCCAAGAAAGGCAAGATTATCTCCCAAGTAGGTGTAATCCTGAAGGAACCATGTGCTGTGGCACAGGTTTGTTATGTGACTGGCAAAAAAATCTTGAGTATTCTTAAATCCAAAATCTTAACCCCTGATCTCCGTGAGGATGTTTACTATACAATTAAGAAAGAAGTCTCTGTTCACAAGCATCTTGAGAGGAACTTGAAAGACAAAGATTGCTAAATTATGCTTGACTCATTTCTATAACCCCATGGAGGGGTATATGGAGGCCACCACATCCAATTGTAAATGGGAACTATCCACAGCCTCTGTTCTAGTAGCATAAATTGTCTTGTGAACACAATCAATAAAAATCATGTTAAAATTTTAAAAATAATTTAAGAATCAAACAACATTATAAGTGAACTATGTATATCAGATTCTGGCAAAAGAGATAAAAAATGAAAGAAACACAATGACCTGTCATTGAACCATAGAGATTAGTACTTCAGCAAAAATGAGAAAATATACCACAAAGGATAATGGAAGCATGCTAAATAGAGAGAAAGAAAGAGTGTAAAGATGCCATTTTCTCAGCAGCTTTGAAAGCTGTGAAAGTAGACTCTCAATTGAGGGTTCTATAGAAGAATAAGCTGAGTGCAGTGTGGGAAGAAAAGATACATTGCCCATTAAGGAATTGTCCCTCCTTCTTTATTCCCTTGCTCATTTCTGCTGTTCTTTTCAGTGGTTCAGAATATCAGAAGTCCCAGGAACAAGACAGGGTGCATCAACAGTAATATTTTAACAGAGGGACCACTGGAAATCAAAGCATGACTAAAGTTGACCTTTGATGTCAGGCTAGAATAGATGGATCTCCCTAGGGGAAATATGCATTACAGACATTTTCAGCTGTTTGAGAAGAGCCAGGCATAATAAGGACAACCACTGTGAGCAAAATGAGGGAAAATATATTCATGATTTCAGCCCAAGACAAAGAGAACATCACTGTGTAATTATAGATTAGTTATGAGGGTACTGGGTGCACAAGTCCATGGCTTTCTAAGAAAGTGTCAGAAATTCATGCATTAGAGAACCTGGAAATCATATGAAATATATGCTAGGATTCTGCCTCAATTTATAGAATACAAAACACACATGCTTCTCATATCAATGTTTAAATGATTTTATTCAATAAAGCATGAACTCAACCCTAAGAATGTTCTGATATCGTGGTCAACAAGACAACCATTTTATGATATTATCAAGGAATATTATTATAAATAAACATTCTATAAACAAACAAATTCTAATTTTGTAAGAATATTTGAGTCTAAAGAATGGGAGATACTATGAAATTTGACAATAACAGATATTAAATAGCACTAAAAGGTGTTTTGGTAATTTTCTACACATGCATATATTGTCCTTGAGTTCATTTTGTCCTTAATGTTAAGTTCTCAATACTTCCTTTTCGCCCTCGTCTGATTAATTTGTCCATATGCTGTCCTCTCTCTCTCTCTCTCTCTCTCTCTCTCTCTCTCTCTCTCTCTCTCTCTCTCTCTTGACTTTTTATTTTTTAAGACAAGAATTCTTTGTGTACCCTGGCTGTTCTGGAACTCACTCGACCAACAAGGCTGTCCGGGAACTCAGAGATCTACAGCTGCCCCTGCCCATGCCCCAGCTCCTGCTCCTGCCTCCAGAGTGCTAGGACTAAAGGCATGTGCCACCACTGCCCCAGCACCTTACATCCTTCCCACCCAAAATATGTTAGAATCTAACAACAGCTTTAAAGCACCTCTTCTACTCTTGTGTATACTGAGAAATCCTACAGGGATGTTGAAAATGGAGCTCTCCCACTCATAGATACTGAAAAGTACCTTATCAGGACATTCAAGATATATAATCTCTCACCAGGGAAATGAAATAACATAAAAGGATACTGGAGTTAAAGTATTGGCAGCAGGACTTTGGTACCCATTCTCTTAATTACCTGGGAATAAGAGACCTTATCTGTAGTCTCTTACTATACAGTTCCCCAGATCTTTAAAATGTATGCACACTGATCCCACTTCTCTCATGAGTGCTCTGATCCCTTTAGAGATTCCTCACAATGCTGTATGTCTCTGGTGCTAGGTTCTAATCTTTCACTACAGTGCCCCACCATGAGATTTCCCTTGATTTTTCTGCACATATCATTAATACTTTTTATAATAAATACATTGGTCCCCAGTTATTTGGTTCTATGCCCTCTAAAACAATGGCAACACATTCAAAGTATAAAAGTTTGTTCCTCTAGAAAGTTTCACTTCTAATTCATGTTATATATCCTGTACAGCAGGGCACTAAACAGGGGTACCAAGAAGTCACCTGAAAGAGAAAGTGAAGAAAAACAGGCAGATGCAAAGAACAAGTGGCTTATCTGTAGTCTGATCAAACCGCCATTTTTACTTTTTCACACAGGGATTATATACAGAAAAAGGCAGGGAGTGGGGAAGGGGAAGACGCAGGAGCATAGGTGTTCAGGGGAAGTACAGATATCTTCCAGAACAGAGTGTCAACTGGGTGAAGGTTCAGGGGACAGGTCACAATGAATCCGCCTATGATTCATTTGTCCTTATCTAAGTTTGTACTATCCACCAAGGCTACACAAGGTCTGTGATTATCCACAAGACCTATGACTACTTGTTGTTTTCCAGGCTGGTAAATTTCTACAAAAACTGCTTTTTTACAGTATCTTATAGCTATTTGTTTACTGTTTTTCCACAGAGACCCAAGATTTTGTGCTAGCAGGCATGTATGTCATGCCTATTGCTGATTTTAGGCCTTCAGTGTATAAGCAGGGCTGCCCCTGACAGTTATAGATACATGATTATGTTTTTATATATAATTAATAAACATAAATAAAAGAAACTTAGTTTTGGTTGATTTCTAAATCTAGTACACACTTAAATCAACTAATATAAGTATATTCAGTTATATCTACTTTTCTGCAAATACTATAACTTTCATTACTTTGTTTTTTTAAATCATTTATTGGATTCAAAAATGAAATTATAACATTTTCAGGAATATAGGAATAGCTGCAAAGAGTATATTAAAGGTAACCTTAATTTTGTGTGCTTAATTTGAAGTGGTTGTGGAATCTAGGAAACTATATGAGACATTGGTGAGGAGGGAAAGAAATGATCCTGTAGAGCACAGGTGATATGAAAGAGAAAAAGAGTAATAGATACTGAGGTTAAAGTGTGAAGATGGACAGATGGATGGGAAAAAGAGATTGAGTAGGGAGTTGGGGAAAGGAAAATTAACATCAAGCACATTGCAAGAAGTCATAAAAATAACCTATTATTTGATAAACTTTATATATTTATATATTTTATATAATCTTCTAATACAAAAGAGTTTAAGTATAGTTTCCCTATATACCAAAAGCTGTAAGTTGCAAAATAAAAAGCCTTTCTCCAAGTTTGTTATAATTCCAATCAAGATGCTGATCAGAGATGTACACTGGAGATCATTAAAAAAATATGGATGATTGACATTATTCCTAGTTGCTGTACTGATTTGAGTAAAGAATTATCCCACAAGTTCAAGTGTTTGGTTGATATGAAAGGTAAAGGGTATAAAGAAAAAAATAAATTTTATTTCCTCTTCCTCATTTTCTTTCTCCTCCTTTACTTCTCCCATCTGATCCTCTACATTCACTACCTTGCTTCCCTCCTGAGTTGCATCCTGAACTAGTTGAATGTATTTCATGAGATAAAGGCCAGTTTAACATTATTTGCTGTGTCCATATCTATCTAAAAGTTTAGAAGAATGGAACAATTACCTCTATAATATTTTAGAAATCATTTCTATGAGCATCAATAATTAATCATGATGAAACACTAAAAAAGAAGGCTTACAGAAAAAAAATCTTACTATCATGTGCTGTCTTTAAATCTCAGGTAAATATATTATTAATTTTGAAAATGTTGGATATTTTATGTTTAGATTACACAGAATGTTCACTCTAGCTTCTTGTATCTAAAACAATATTACAGATACATCAAATGAAGTAAGAATTGAGTACTGAAAGACATTAAGTAAAATGTTTGCTTATGAGCTGGAGAGATAGCTCAGTGTTTAAGAGCACCAATTGCTCTTCCTGAGGACCTTATTTCAATTCCCAGCAACCATATGGTGGCTCACCAACATCTGTAATAGAAACTGACGGCCTCTTCTGGTGTATCTGACAGCTACAATGTACTCATATAAAATAAAATAAATACAATTTCATAAAAAAGGGAATGTCAACATAAATATTTAGAAGAAATTATAAATCTCTATATAAGCTGAGGATATCAGAATACTCATTGAACATTATAGAATAAAAAGGTGAATAGAGAATATATCTGTGTTTATTTTTTATTGGATATTTTATTTATTTACATTTCATATGCTCTTCCCTTTCCTCATTACCCCATCCTACTTTTTGCTTTCATACCATTTTAATTTATGTAATTATTAAGTTCAGTTCTAGTTTGAGGAATTCGTAATACAATAGATGCAAATAGTCAAGGAAAAACCAAGACAATAAACACAGATAGTCAAAGAGCAAGCAAGGCAATAAACAAAGTTCCATAAACACTCATTTGATCACTGTTTCTAAGGGTTTATAAGTATAACCAAAATACCTGAGCCTACTTCCATGTCCTAGCCTAAAGTCATTTTCGTGTTTGAAGCATACTTCCTGTTCTAGCCTAAGATTTAGATTCCTGCCTGAAATTAATTCTTTGTCCTAGCCTAAGATTTAGATTCCTGCTTAAAATTACTTCTTTGTTCTAGCCTAATGTCAGGTCTGCCTGAAGCCCACTTCCTTGTCTTTGGTAAATATCATATTTCTGCCAAGCACCTCATTTCCTTGTCCTTGGCCCATGACAGATTCTTGCTAAGCAGCCCCAAAGGCTCTCTGCCTCTCCCCCTTTTATATTTCATTAACAAGACTGAGCCTATCTTAGGTCATTCTAACAAGAATGCTTCATTACCCATCATGGAACATGCATTATCAAAGGCAATTCACTTCTGTCTTAGATTGCTAAGGCTCTGTGCAGAACCTTACCCATCTGTTGTTTGCCAGCCTGTTAATTTAATAACTCTGCCTGGGGGTTCATTTTCAGTTTTAAGCCATGTACTTTGGCTGCCAACATGTTGATGCTGTTAAAGACAAGCTTTAACAAAATGGGCAAGAATAAATGTATTCCAGGACAAAATGGACTAGCATGATCTTGCTATATATGCCCTTCTTGAACTTGACCAAAATAGAAATACTAACCTCAGGCAATGGGTAATTTTTTCAGCAGTATCTGCCCCATCAACACTCAGCAGAGCAGCATTCTTTAAATTTATAAGCTCACTATGAAAAGTTAAAACATCAAGAGTGGTGTTAGAATTAATGCCAAATAAAGACACTGCAAGTTTCTTTAAACTTTTTCCTAATTATGGTGACTACCATTGTAAGTTTTAGAACAAACATGAATCCAATGGGATTTGGCATGACACTCAAGATGGTTAGTTACTCTTGAAATCTGAACCTCCTTCCAATAATTTGAATAGGATAAAGAGCATTAATCCATTGTTCCAGATGCCTATCTAAATCCTATTGTATATTCAACACATTAGTAACATTATTTTTTTTGCTAAATGATTAACAAAATTATCTTTCTTAGCTTTTGTGCCAAAGCAATTGCAGAAGCAGTGGTGCTAGCAATTAATATAATTAAAGCTATTATACAAGCAACAATCAAGCCCGCTTTCCTCTCACTTCTGCTTAGAGCCTAACTCACTTCTTCCAGCACTTGCAAACTTTTCTTTCTTTTTTTCTTTTTTTTTAGAATTCCAAGGTTCTGTGATACTCAGGGCAATAAAACAAAAGCTGACTGACTGATAGACATCTGTAACAGACAGGCTGGGTTACAACACACTAACACAATTAGAAAGTGCACAATCAGTGCAAATTACATTAAATACTGTAGAAGGAACAAAAGTAATTTTAAGTTGACAACTAAAAGAGATTTAACACATGCACTAACATTTGTTTGAAGTCCAGATCCTACCCCAACTTTATCCGTTGCTAATATAACATCATAGAAAACTGTAGCTAACTTCCAAATATGTCTTTGAAAATATCCAGAACCAGCCTTCCAAATGAACACTGTTATTTTCAATATTGGACTAATTTCTAGACCAGTCCATGATTGAGTCCAAACTACTGATCACCTTTTAAAAAATACAAGAGTCATTTTAACTTCTCTTTTTGATTCTCTGTTCCACAAGGTCTATCTAAAAAGTTAACGCAAGGCAGCTTGTCCCATCAGGGGTATAGGAAACTAATGGTGGTTTGGGAACTTATGTCCAATACAGCTTCCCAGTCACCATTGTCAAGGTACTCAGCAAGCTCACAAGTCAGCATCATTCTTTGTCCTGGCACCAGCATGTCTCACCCATGCTACTTCAGCATCCTGCAAGAAAAAAAAAAACACAAATATGCCCTCTTCCCCATACTAAATACCTGATAGAGATCATGACATATGCCTGTAAGTGGATTCTTCCCTATCACGTATGCCTAAGTATGCCAAGTTATAGAGTGCCAGAGACACTCAGCAGAAATTTCCTTGGCATCCAAATTTTATCTGTATTTATAACATGAATCACATTTTACCTTTTTTATTTTCTCCCTGAGCCTGTGTTTCTCTGTGTAAAAGAGCCCTGGCTCTTCTGGAATATTCTTTGTTGAATATGCAAGATTATAACTCACAGAATCCTACATATATCTGCTGCCTGAGTGATAGGATTGATGGCACATACTCGCACTCCAGGAATAAATGACTTTTAAAAAAAGAATAGTTTTGTCTATATAACTGTTTGGCTTGCATGTTTGCAAGTATATCTAGATGCCTCAAGATCAGAATAGAGTGCTTGATGCCCTGGAACTAAAGCTAAAAATAGCTAATGGTGACTACTTGGGTGCTGAAAATCAAACCAAGGTCCACATCAAGAAAAGCAGTGGTTTTAACCACTGGTTAGTCTCTCTACCACCAAAAGCCACTTTTAAATGTATATCATATCCCATTTGCAGATAAACTCAATACAATTTAACTAATGCTCCTGAAATAGTTTCTGAAGTTGAAAAAACTCAATCTAGAATTAATAAGAAAATCAAATGACAGCAAAACAAAGAAAATCTGAAGCCAAGGAAAGTGGGATTTTATCTTCTTACCTGATGGTTCTCTTTCCTTTGTGAAAAGCTGCAAACAGCCAAGAACATCAACACCCACTGCTGGAACTTTGTGATACAGTAGAAGATCATGGTTAGGCAGGTATTTCTTTCTCTGAAATATGTTCTCTAGCTTTTGAAAGAAAACCAAGAATCTTTTCTGCTGTCACGTATCTCTCAGTGATATTTCCCTACCTTTTATATACTGATGCTTTGAAACTAATTTTCTGTATTTAAATAATATGTGCTGGAATGTGCACAGCAGTATCCCACTCTTCTGTATGAGTTTTGCCAGGGATAGAATTCAGTCTTCTCCCATGAACTGTCTTCTCTGTTAAGGCTGTACATTGGTACTCTCTTTTGCTGGAGATAGAAAGGGTACATAAAGAAATGATTAGCATCTTCAACCAAAACAAACAACTCTCCACAAGCTTTGCTTAAATTCTTATGACATCTGAGAAATAGTTTCAGAGGTGACTCATGAGAAGGACCAGCAGGGGCAGCCCGGCCACTTAGTTCTGCTTCCATTTGGGTTTATGCTATGCCTTGCATCACTGTGGGAGGAGACATACGAGTATACTGACAGTAATAGGTTGCACTATCTTCAGGTTCCAGGCTGCTTATTGTGAGAGAATATTTTGCCCAATACCCACTGCCACTGAACCTTGTTGGGACCCCATCTTCCAAGTTGGTTGCACCATAGATAAGGAGCTTAGGAGCTTTTCCTAGTTTCTGCTGATACCAGCCTAAAAGCCCATAAATATTCTCACTGGCCTCACAAGTGATAGTTACTCTGTCTCCTAGAGATGCAGACAGGAAGGATGGAGACTGGGTGACCTGAATGGCAGACACAGCATCTAGATATGGAGACAAAATAAATAACCACTTAGCTAAGCATGGTAAGATAGGATGACCCCAATGCCAGTCAAGATTAATCACAGTTGTTAACAGAGAAATCCTCATTTTAACCCTTTTTAATACCTGAAAACCAGAGCAATAGGAGCACTAGAAACTGAGCAGGGGCCCTCATATTCATGCTGAACCCTGACTGCAATGACAACTGTATAGGGTGTGACTGGGATATGAAGAAGTCCACAAGACTGTGCAGTGAGAGCATGCAAATCATTTGGAAACAGTTAGGGTTGATCACAGCTGCAAGGATCACTCATTTAAGCACTTAGTACAAGCCCAGGATCACTACATACAGGAGGTTACAGAACATATACATCTCTAAAAAACTTTTTTTATTTTTAAATTTAGAATCATAGATGACATTTCTAATCAATGAAATTTCTTATTTGAATAACATATTTCAAAGATATATTGGGGGTACATAAAAGAACATCTGTTGTGAAGGAATATAAAACAAAGTAAGGAGTATCAAATCATTAACTCATTCACATAATTCTGATGAACTAAAAAAGTATTAAGAGTCCTCCTTGTGAAAATTTTGTGAGTTTTCAGTCATCATCTTTCTTAATTAACAGTTTAATTTACAAGATGAAATTTGATAAGTTAAATAAATGATATTTAAAGCTCTAACTATTCTTACTACAGTACAAAGAAAGGAAATGCACAGTAGGTAAAATTGAGATACCTTGATCCCAATAAGGTATATTACCTGAAGTTCAACCTCCATATGAAAATTTGGGTAATTTCATACTAACTGGTAGGAAAGCTTCAAAATAATGAGATATTAATAGTCTGCTTAAAAGCAGACTGCAGTATCTGTTTTAGATCACATAGGGTTATCACATAGGGTAACTGGAACATGTTGCTACAAAAGTTATTATGTGCCAGTTGACCCAATTCAGAATGGATTTAAAGACTAATGAAAAATATCCTCTTGATCAAGTGTTACTTGCATGTTTGTTTGGAGTGACGTCAGAAAAAAGTCATTTTCAAGAAACACATAGTAAAGCCTGAACATATGGCCACAATATCCTCACTTTATTATCAGATGAGTCCAATTGATATAGTAACTTTGTGTTGTTTAATTTGTAAAATGATAAGTCATTTAAAAAGTAATAATCAATCAGTTTAAAAAGTGCATTTAAAATTATTCTTAACATTTGTAAATGGCCTAGAACATTATTTTTATGACCTTCTCTGCTTTGTGCCTGTGTGATTATGTGATGGACCTAACCTCTCTACTGTAGTTGCATTAAGAGTTAGGTGAAAGTTTAAATAGGGAATTATAATGAAATGTGGAAAGAATATTGGGACATCACCCTAGGAAGGTGTTACTGTGACTCTTCTGTGAGTCCAGTAAGAGAAAATACAGGATAGTCTCTGTGTACCTCATTATATTCCTTCTTCCTATAGATGTATAGAAATGCCTTTCTGTTGTTGTAGTACACTAACTGGGGCTAATTATGTCTTAAGAAAGAGATTTACTTAAATCACACAAGATAGAGGCTAAGTTTACATATTTATTTTTCTCATCTATCAGCCTCTGTTCTCAAACTTTTGAAAATGTAACATCATAATGGATTACACATTGTTTGACAGTTTTCTCAGAATAAAAATATTATGTGACGTCATGAGAGACTGACATCCAAGGGAAGATCAATTTCTAATGGGCCCAAGAAAGTCAAAGGAAGTACAAAATTTTATCTGTGCACAATACATGTACAATATGGATTTGAAAACCAATGTGATAAATTAGCCATTCATCTTGGGATTTGTTCCATGAGTGATGTGGTTGTAAGTTCTTTCTTCTTCATGACCATCTATTTCCCCAAGAATGAAAATGAACCCATTTCTAGTCCTATACTTCCAGAATGATAATATTCCAAAAAAGTCTAAATCATTGAGAAGTGTGTGAACTTAGGAGCTCAAGTAGATTGTATGAAGATAGAATATGATAAGGAACATAGAATATACAATAATTAAATGGCTACTACAGAAATTCTCTATTCTTGAAACAAAGGCTATGCCAAGAGGGTACAGAGAGCAGGAACAGTAATCTGAGGCATCTAAGTAACACCAGGGTTATCTGGTTGTAATTGCAAACTGATGCTATTTTGATAGAAAAAGCAAATTTCCTCTTCTCATCGTTTGCCCATGCTGTGTTCTGAGTAGAACTGAGTCTGGCATACACTGTGACTAAGCTATTAGTAAGTTTTCAGGGCACTGTGTTATGTCCTGGACACATGCAAATCAGCAGAGACTGCTGTAGGCACAATTGTGGCATTGCCTATGATCATCTCAATGATTCAGCACAGGCCTGAAGTCCTATATGGCCCAATAAAAACAAAAGGAATATAAATCTGTCTGAGAAAAAAAAATCATTTCTGTGGCCCAAAGAATGATAGTACAGGATCCATCAAGTAGAATACTGTAGAATTTCTAATACTTCATGTTCCCATACATGCTTTAGATAATATTTCCATTAAAGATTTTGGCTGTGTCCTTTGGATTGAACTAATGGCAAAACCTTAGTAAATTCAGAGTCAGACATAGCTCAATAACAGAACTAAACCTTTCTGATTATTGATATTTCTCACTTTTAAATCAAAATTTGATGATCATAAAAATCATAGCACCAAGTCCTGCTGTATGGAATATTGGGATAAAAAATAATCCATGTCCATCAACAAAAGAATAAGTTTTCATTAGATTTTTTAATCATATCTGGAAAACAGTTAGTAAGGTTTGACTTAGGTAGAGGAAATGAGCCTCTATGGCTGTGCTTAATCCAGATCTTTCATTTCCTGCTTCTGACATTATGCCTTTTCTTGGGAAAGGAAGTAATTAGCATCTCTAATAATCTATCTGTGACATATGTTGCTGATGATTTCTGTAATGATAGTGACCAAATGCTACTCACCCTGTGAAGTGTAAGGGCAGGCAGAAAAAAAGAGTGTAATATCAATCAGCTCTTGTAGATAGCTGCATGGATATATGAAAGAACTGTGAATCCACTAGTATCATTTTTTAGATGGGGCATCAACACTCTACCTTGGACAATAAGCATGCCTCAGCATGTATTATAAGTACCTCACACTTTCTTTTTTTTTTTTTTTTTTTTTTTTTGTTTTCGAGACAGGGTTTCTCTGTGTAGTCCGGGCTGTCTTGGAACTCGCTCGTAGACCAGGCTGGCCTCGAACTCAGAAATCCGCCTGCTCTGCTCCCAAGTGCTGGGATTAAAGGCGTGCGCCACCACCGCCCGGCCCAGTACCTCACACTTTCATTGGCTGGAGAATACTCCCTGTTAGACTGCCCACCAAGGGATCCATCCCACACCAAACTCAGTCATTATTGCTGATGCAAGAAGCATTTGCTAATAAGAGCCTGTATATCTGTTCCCTGAGATACTCTGCCAGTGCCTGACCCAAAACAGAGCAGATGCTCATAGCCAACCATCACACTGAGCATAGGGATTCTAATGGAAGATTAGGGGAGGACTGAAGGAACTGAAGGGCATTGCAATCTCATAAGAAGAACAATATCAACTAACCTGACCACCAGAGCTCCAGGACTAAACCACCACCAAAAGTACCCATGCATGCCTAACTGATATTAGCAAGGACTGCCTTATCTAGCATCAATGGGAGGAGGCCCTTGTCCTGTGAGTGATGCCCCAACATAGGGAGAGAGGTGAAGTGGATGGTGGGTAGGGAGCATCCTCATGATGGAGGGAAACGACAAGGAGTTGCAGATGGAACACTAAGGGGATAACATTGAAATGTTAATAAATAAAATAATCAATAAAAAACAGGAAAAAGGAAAACAATGAGTACACTCCAATGCTATTATGCACCTCGTGACATTTGTTCTCTCTTTATTGCAGTCAGTGTAGTGTAGTGTAATTTATTTTTGTAGTGTAGTTTTTTTTTTTTCCAAAGTAAAAAATCCTGGTTGCGTAATCTGTAACATCTTCAGTTTTGACACATGGATCTTAAGTTTTGATACAACTCTGGTGTTTCAGGTGTCATCATCTCTGCACATAAGATATCTAAGAAGAGGCATGATTATGTTTTCTGTTGATGTTAAGCATGATTAGGCTGCAAAGAATCTTCTTTATTATTACAAAATCACTGAGAATCCATTGAAACCAAAGAACATCTATTAAATGCCCTAAACTGATAGAGACACACTGAAGGGCAGCTGGCATAGCATCATATTTGATTTCCTTAGGGATTATGTTATGCCTTGTGTCACTGCTGGAGGATGTTCATAATACAGTAATAAACTTCAATATTGTCAGAGTCTGGGTTACAAATAGTGGGAGAATAATCTACACCAGAGCCACTGACAATGAATTTTAATAGAACTCCAGTTAGAAAATTGAGTCTTAATTGATCAGAATTTTAGAACCTTCTCTGGCATCTGGTAAAATCAAACTGAGCACTCATTTCATTATATTGTTTCTAGCCTTGTAGTGGATGGTCTCCTGGAGATATTGACAGGAATTATGTAGACAGATTGGATCATTTGGACGTCACAACTCACACCTGAGATCAGAAGCAGAGCAATTGTTTTTTTTCTTTTTTTTCCTTTTTTAATTTTATTTTATTTGTTTTGCTTATTCACTTTATAACCCATCCCAGTCACCCCCTCCCACAATCCTTCCCCATCTCTTCTATTCTGAGTACCCCCTCCTCCTGCATCCCCTACCCTGCCACTTTAAGTCTCTGAGAGGCTAGGTGCTTCCTCTCCCATTGAGGCCAGATGAGGCACCCAGCTAGAAGACCATACCCCATATACAGGCTGCATGTATTGGGATAGCCCCCACTCCAGATGTTTGAGACCTACATGAAAACCAAGCTGCACATTTACAACATATGTGCAGGGAGGCCTAGGTCCAGCCCATGGAGCTAGATCTGTGTAGACTAGGTATGCTCCACGGTTGGTGATTCAGTCTCTGAGAGCTCCAAGGGTTCAGGTTGGTTTACTCTGTTGATCTTCCTGTGCAGTTCCTATCTCCTTAGGGCCCATAATCTTTCTGCCTATTCTTCTATAAGAGTCCTGAAGCTCCATCCACTGTTTGACTCTGGATGTCTGTATCTGTCTGAATCAGCTGCTGGTTAGAGCCTCTCAGAGGACAGCTTGCCCCTGTCTGTTCTCAGGCTGGAGGTTTAGATCCTGGGAGCTCTGGTTGAATCTTTTGATACTCGTTCTAAAAAGGACAAAAGCACCCACACTTTGGTCTTCCTCCTTCTTCTTGAGTTTCATGAGGTTTATGGGTTGCATCTTAGGTATTGTGTGCTTTTGGGCTAATATCCGCTTATCAGTGAGTGCATACCATGTGTGTTCTTTTGTGATTGAGTCATCTCACTCAGGATGATATTTTCTAGCTCCATCCATTTGCCTAAGAATTTCATGAGCTCATTGTTTTTAAAGAGCAATTGTGTTATGTTCTGTATATTACATGAAAAACACTCTAAGAACCAAGGAGCACTCATCACAGTGCTTTAGTAAGTTCTCAGTATTGTTCAGTCTTACTTGTGATCTAAAACAGTATCAGAAGCTGAGTGGTGACACTTTTGGCAATGATGTGTGCTGACTAGACTTGAATACTACATAGAAAACTGTAAAGAGCTATTCATGGTAGTGGGCTGATCTCTGGGTACATGAAGTTAGTCAGGAACTGAGCAGGGTTGGGAACAGCTGTAAGACTGATTCACCTCAGTAACTCAGCAAGGGCCCAAGGGCTGCTATTGGCTCCATCAAAGGGAGTAATATATTTTTCTACAAAGAACATATTGCTTGTCTGGCTGCCATATGATAATGTCTATTGTGTGTTATGTAAATAGCATCTTATTTTCATTAATTTGAACATTAGTAATTTCTTTCTTTCTTCTCTCTCTCTTTTCTTTTCTTTCTTTCTTTCTTTCTTTCCTTTCTTTCTTTCTTTCTTTCTTTCTTTCTTTCTTTTCTTTTCCTTCATTATTTCATCTTGGATAGGCTCTGATCATTAATGGGCAATCTCAGAATGTATGCAAGTTCATACAATTCTTTCATGTGTTTATGTCAAGATTCTTTATCAATTTATCTTCTCAGCTCCATCTCCTGAATATGATTGACCTAAAGTATCATCAGTAATAACAACCAGAGTGAGAAAGACTGTGTAACTGGACAGAATTCATCAACATCATCTGATTTATGCAACTAAACAATTTGACTTACTCCAGTTTTGATTGTTCTGTTCCACTGGTTATGTGGTGGCAAAGTCAGGAATTTTCTCCTTCTCAGTTCAGTTTCTATACATCTATCCCTGATGTTTCCTAGATAACTCAGACTATTGCTTCTGCTCTCTTCACAGTATTAACCCAAAACTTTATCTCTTTTGGTAAAGCTCTTCAAACTCAGATTTCCTGGATACTAATACATTTTTGCCCCAGACTTTGTGTTTTCTTTATATTCCTTGAATGTGTGCACAGTACAGAAGTCAAACAGTAGGCATGCATGCCATTGCATGAACTCTGGTCTCTAAACCTGCATGTCTGTCGTCATCAAATTTCTTCTGCCTCTAGGTGAAATCAATTATCAATATCAGTAACTAGCATATAGGATCTGAACAGGGTCATCAGAAAAGAATGCAATATGAAAGTAGTTAAGCTGATGAGAGGTCTAGAGTATTTCCACAAATGGAAATATAAGCACTTGATGAGTCTCCTGATGAGAAAGAATGAACAGAGGAGAGTATTGACATGCATAGGGGTTCACTGTACAGTACACACACTAAAGAATTATAAAGAAGACACCAACACAGGAGCATAAGTATATTGATATACAGGAGGAATGTTTAATGGTTCATCCATATAGTTATATATGGTTAAATATGTTTGCAGGTGAGATATCAGAGATACTGACAGCTGGAACTTAGTTTTCATGGTGGATTGATGAAAGAAGAAATTGATGAATCATAATAAGAGCTTTAAGTTTCTGTTGGGAAAAGAGGATGCTTATGTGAATGGAGAAGACTTAAATAAATGGCTTGATTTGAGAATAGAATGGAAGATATCAAATGGAACTCATGTACTCTGTAGTAAAGATATAATATCTTTCTCTGTATGGGTAAAAATAGAAGTGTATAACTTATTTGATTTTACATGGATTCTTCATATCCCAATGAAATACCTAGTTTTTAAATAAAAACTTATTGAAAATGATATTTAATTTACAAAGAATCTCTATTTTGACGCTTAGATAAAAAGTAAACTTAAAATTGTCTTTGAAATTTAACTTAAATTCTTTCTCTCGTTACAAACACAATGAGTAGATTATGTATCTGTCTCCATTCTGTACATTTCTACTCAGTAAGAACTCTTGAATTCTTGATAATTCTTGGTCCTTGGCATAGTAAGAGGCTCTTTAAAAATAACAACTGGCCAATGAGAAGATATTTTCATTTTTAATGAATAATTTACTACCTAGATTCATTTAGTAACTTCACATATTTTTCCATTTTTTTTGAGGTAGTAACTGTACATCTTAAGGGACAAAAATCAATAGTAATGAATTTGGGTGTGGTTCCTCCCATAAAAAGACAAAAGCAGTACACTAAAGGTATTAGAATGATGTTTAAGAATCCATGTTTCATGCATTATTCATGAATTACTTGGATTCCGGAATGTTAAAAGCTTTTGTTAATATGATGCTGTGGTGTCCATGCCACAGTGAGAAGTAATAAATACCATTTTGGCCACTCCATTAATAATAAGGACTAAAACTGCCTTGAAATAACTGTTTGGGTTATGTTGAGTAAATTTCCTTGACATTTACACCAAGTTGGTATCAGACCAACAGCCAATGTTTAGAAAGAAGAAACTTGCACTCTATTGATACTCTGATGAGAAAACAATAGTAACTGCAAGTAGTTTAGAACTCTGAGGCGATTCTATGCAAAGTAGATTCATTGAGGGTGAAAGTATAGGGCAATTTAGAAGACACCTTATATTTCTCTTCTTTATCAGGTATAATATGCTACGTGACAAACTGCATTTTCCTTATAACTCAAGACAACCTCGTTCATAATGGGCCATGAACTAAACCAGAAAGGAGGCTATTATGACTGCACTCTAGATCAATGTAACTACATACAATGAAAACAATTAATGAAAGCAAGTGTCATCTTAGAGGAAAATTCTAGAGAAAAAAGGACACGGTAATGAAAATGATGTGTAAGGAAGACTAAGGAATAGAAGATATTGACATCCTGTTACTCATTTTGAATAAATGAAGTAGAGAACAGGATGAAATTGTATGTATTACAATCTCATTTGAATACAAATACAGCCATGATTTGAGTACTGTAATTAGCAAAGTTAATACATAGAAGAGTGATATTATATAAGATTCTTAATGCAATTTTCAACTGGGGATCGTGCCTATCTACTAGACATGATCTCTACAGGTATTTTCTCCCCTTTATTGGGTAGTTTAGGTAATGTCATCCCTGATGGGTCCTGGGAATCTCTCAAAATTTTTTAACCCAAAATTGTTCCTGTCTATGGAAAACACAGGGATAAAAAATGGAGCGGAGACTGAAGAAAGGATTCATCCCATCTGCAGATACCAGACCCAGACACTATTGCTGATGCCATGAAGCACTTGCTAATAAAAGCCTGGTACAGCTGTTCCCTGAGAGGCTTTGCCAGTGACTGAGCAATACAGATGCTGATGACCACAGCCAACCATAGGACTGAGCAATGGACCCCAATGGAAGAGTTAGAGGAATGACTAACAGAGCTGAAGGGGATTGCAACCCCATAGAAAGAAAAAAATATCAACTAACCTTATTCTCAGAGCTCCAGGGGAATAAACAACCAACCAAAGAGTATACATGGAAGGAACCATGGGTCCAACTACATATGTAGCAGAGTATGGCCTTATCTGGCATCAATGGGAGGAGAGGCCCTTGGTCCTGTGGCGGGTTGATGCCCTGGCATAGGGGGAAGTTAGAAGGGTCGAGTGGATTGAATGGGTGAATGGAGAACCCTCATAGAGGCAAAGGGGAGCGGGATGGAATGGGGGTTGTGGAGGGAAACTGAGAAGGGGGATGACATT